>RPOG01002407.1:0-94736 GCA_008086565.1 Thalassoma bifasciatum
GAAACCCCTCTCTGTATCCTGCATGGCAACAACAAAAAAAGGAAATGGTAGTAAGGCTGACAAATAATTCATTGTTAATGAGTTGAGGTCAAATGACAGAGGTGTGGTTTCAACACTTTGCCATGGAGAGATGAGAAAATATTAGTTCATTTTGCTTTTACATTGACAATAAAATAAAAAGAGAGACTATCAAAAAAAAAAAAATTATTGATTCGGTACATGCCCAAGGACATGATGTTCCAAGACAGTGTTATATTTTAATGCATAGCACTTCAATCTTTTTTTTTTTGATCCCCAAGGGTCCTATGGCAAATCTGTTTACCTTCTTTGCTTGTTTTTTTCTGTTTTAACTTTTCTTTTGGTCACACAGACATATCTATTCTTGCTATACTGAATTGTTTTTGTGGTTTATTGAGAGACAAATGGCAAAGTAGAATCAGGTTTTATCTTATTGATAGAACTTTCTCTTTTAGAAAAGAAATAGAATTTCAACTACTCATTGATGCTGCATCGTAAGTCATGACAAATGAATGTATAAAATTAAAGTACTAAGTACCTTTGCCCAACCTCTAACCAATACTAGTGACATGGCTTAATTAAATCTGAAGATGAAACTAATAAAAATTTGACTTGAAAGTCAGAATTTTTGACCAGATATTAGCTGTATTTCAAGCAGAGAAACTTCCCCCAAGAGTGAGGGGGATGTAGCTTTTCAACTCCCAGAAATGGAGTCTAAATTTACTTTTGGGTTATTGATTGATTGATGGGCGCTGTGTTTTCATTTCACCTACTATTCACAGCAACATAATATGGATAATGGATTTGGTTTAATAACATCAATTAGGGATGGACCGATACCGGTATCACTACTATTTGATTTCTTGTGTTTTGTCACCAATACTTTGTCTGTGCCAATACTGCACTGAAGTACTTGCATTCATTCTCATAAAACAATGCCTGATACTTGTAAAGGAATAGCACTAAAAGCAATTGAATTGTCATTGGCACCCAGGTAGAAGACTGTTGACCGTTAAAATGTCAGCAACATGTGCAAACGCATCACAGTCTTCATTTCATTTGTAAAAATGGGAGAGTGAGGAAATGAAAGATATTTTCAAAGTCACAATAAAAGTTCTAATGATCTAATTTAGAACTGCTGCTCATTGAGTATTTGGATCTTGTACTTGGTATCAAGGGGTATAAGTGGCCACAGGGCGCAGTTTTGACATATTCTTGTTCCCAGGTTGACTGCAGCACCCCATGATCAGTTTAAAGTAGGGGTGTGTCAAACACCAGGTTACCTTGGCACAATCAGCCAGACCCCATGGCACGAGAGAGCAGCACCGTACATTAGCTGTGGCAATCTGGCCAAATTTGATTATTCTTTAAATATATTGTCTCTCATTTAATTGTAATGATCTCTCGTAAGCAGAGCGTGTGATCGGGTCAGAGTGGGTTTGAGAAAAGATGCTAGTTTCCAGTAAGTTTGAACCCCTTGGTATGCACAGTGAGGTGGGTGAATCCCTGAATTTATTTTTAAATGTGTATTTTTTCATATATTTTCCAGTTTCAAGGTGTTCGTTGAGGAAATAAGGATTTTGCACCAGTTGTCCTCTTTATGTCTTAATAATTACTAAGGGGCTGCTACAGTGAAACTTGATGCTGCACAGGAGCCATCTTCTTCTGGCCACGTCTTTGTCAGCTGCCGTGAGAGACTGTGGTCTGCTGAGCAGTGAAACACTTAACTGTTCAAAAGAAATGCTTTTGAAAATTTTATATGGACATTTTTGATGGTATCACTCGAACTTTAATGAGATGTTGAACAGTTATTAAGTGCTCCATTTATCCTAAAGGACAACAAAATGGTGCTTAATCTCTGATGTTTGCCTTCATAAATTCTGAAAGCACAAAGGCCTTTATTTATCAATCTTGCGTGGGAATTGGCACAGATTTGGGTGTAGAAACAAGCTGATGACAAAGTCCATGTGTGATTTATGAAAGAGGCATACCAGCTCCAATCTCGGTCTACACCCAATCAGGTTTTGAGAAATCTGGTAGCTGAAATCAATCGTCATTTAAATAACATGCCCCTAATTATTCAAGGTTTAGCCTGCCTGACCATTTGTAACCCACAGAATTCACGACTTGGAGGGACGCATGACGGGAAAAAGGGAGACTTTTCTGTGCTGGTGATCGACACCATATTAACGGAAGTAGAGAGAAATGAAGCTGTGTTGTTTTGCAGTCGCAAAAGTGGCGTGAACTGAGTAAGAAAAACACATCTGCACAGAGATCACTGCAGCCGACAGCAGCGTGGATGTAACAAACCGAACTACAGTGAAGTTAAAACATTTAATTCACAGCTTTGTTGTCCTGTAACTTATTAAGCAATTAATCTGTGGTATCTTATTTTTTGAAGCCTTGGTATCATCATTTCTGTTCAGGCCCCAAAGATCTCTGTTAAAATGTTTGACAGCTGTTTGTCATGCTTGTCAGAAAGAAGCTGCAGCCTGATTGCTTCGCAGACTGAGGAGAGAAAGAGAGAGAGAGGGAATTGCAGCGGGTCTGCATCAGTTTCAGGCAGAAGTAATATGAACAGATGAACATGCACTGTGTCCGATGGAGTTCATCAAACATTTCACAGATGAAGGACTGTGAATTTTTTAACCTAATTTATTGACTTTATTTGTGACTATTCTGGTGTCTGGCCAAGAAGTGAGAGTCGCTTGTGCGCAATTACGCGTGTGTAGACCTGAGTTTTATGGTTATTTATACCACAAATCAAGCTGGTTGTGATCACATGTAAATGAACATCTTTTGTTATTAAATGGTCCACTTTCTTGAACACAGTTTGGATTTATATGATGATATTGTTTGGAGTGAATCAGTAATCTTCTTGTAAATCCTGTGATCAACGCTTCTTAAAAATATATATACTCTAAAAGTTTGATCCAGCGCCCCCCAGATATTATCTGCAGACTTAAGTGTGGACATAGAAGTGTTTTTAATCACTGTTAACAGCCTCTCTAATGTTTACAGTAAATCGTCATCGGAAAAACGCATTTGTTACGCGAATAAATCATCTGACAGCTCATGCTGCTTTTTTAATATGTGACGTATTTTACAGATATTGACAAAAGATGACAGACATTTCAAATACATTTATATTGCTATGTTTAATCTAACTATCTTAATATTAACTGCTTTGTTTTTGAATTTTAAGTGTTTGCATCAACTCCAAGTTGATCAACAAACTCAAATCCTCTGTTCTGGAACCAAACATTCAGGGTTTTCTAGGAGTTCAACTCAGAGTTCAGGGTTTAACTCAGAGATTCTTGAACCTGCTTTGTGAAACGGACCCCTGGTTACCTCAGCACAATCAGCCAGAAATCATGACACGAGAGAGCAGCACGGTACATTAGCTGTGGCAATGTGGCCAAATTTAATGATTCTTTTAATACCTTGTGCCTCTCATTTAATTGTAATGATCTCTCGTAAGCAGAGCATGCGATTGGGTCGGATTGGATTTGAGTAAAGATGCTAGTTCCCAGTAAATTTAAACTCCTTGGTATGCAAAGCCAGGTGGGCGAATCCCTGAATGCTTAGCACTAAATGTTTGTGAAGGGATGCTGCAATGTTTGTATTGAACTGTATGGGACAGTGCAATAGTGTTAGTTTGAATGTGTGCAAGTGTCGAAGAAGCCTGTGTTTGTTTAGGTGTGGATATGTGGTGATTGTGTTTGTTTTTAAATATTGTGAAACATTTTGATTAACCCTTTAGGTCCTAAGCCCTGAATTATTTTCCTTATCTGGACCATAAAAAGGTAAAAAAAATGTCCTGTGTGTAAGTGCTTAGGCCCATTTTTTCTGAAATACTTGAACTTTCAATATCGGGTGTTACACTGCCTGGCCCAAAAAAAAGTCACCACCTGGATTTAACTAAGCAAATAGGTACGAGCCTCCTATTAGATAATTACTGCATGGGTGATTATCTTTCAGCTGGCAACAAGTTATTTAACCCTAACTGGTGCAATGAGTTGCTTCTCATTTCCTAAACAACCATGTGGAAAGACACATCCCGTGGTCGTGGAAAAGATGTTAGTCTGTTTGAGAAGGGTCAAATCATTGGCATCAAGCAGAGAAAACATCTAAGGAGACTGATGCAGAAACTACTAAAAGTGGGTTAAGAACTTTCCAACGCATTAGCAAAAACTGGAAGGATAGTGGGGACCCATCGTCTTCGAGGAAGAAATGTGGCCGGAAAAAAATCCTGAAAGATCGTGATCGGTGAGATAAAATCAAAGAAAAACAACAGTAGAACTCAGGGCTATGTTTAATCGTGAAAGTAAGAGCATTTCCACACGCACAGTGTGAAGGGAACTCAAGGGATTGGGACTGAACAGCTGTGTAGCTTTACGAAAACCACTAATCAGTGAGGCTAACCGGAAAAAAAGGGTCCAGATTTACCCTGTTCCAGAGTGATGGGCGCATCAGGCTAAAAAGAGAGGCAGGTGAAGTGATGCACCCATCATGCCTAGTGCCTACTGTACAAGCCTGTGGGGGCAGTGTTATGATCTGGGGTTACTGCAGTTGCTCAGGTTCAGCAACAGTGTGTGCTCAAAGAATGAGGTCAGCTGACTACCTGAATATACTGAATGACCAGGTTATTCCATCAATGGATTTTTTCTTCCCTGATGGCACAGGCATATTCCAAGATGACAATGCCAGGATTCATCAGGCTCAAATTGTGAAAGAGTGGTTCAGGGAGCATGAGACATCTTTTTCACACATGGATTGGCCCCCACAGAGTCCAGACCTTAACCCCACTGAGAATCTTTGGGATGTTCTGGAGAAGACTTTGTGCAGCGGTCAGACTCTACCATCATCAATACAAGATCTTGGTGAAAAATTAATGCAGCACCGGATAGAAATAAATCTTGTGACATTGCAGAAGCTTATCGAAACAATGCCAAAGCGAATGCGTGCCGCAATCAAAGCTAAAGGTGGTCCAACGAAATATTAGAGTGTATGACCTTTTTTATTGGTGGTGACTTTTTTTTTGTTTAGGCAGTGTATTTTTAATTTACTGCATATTATGTGAGAGAAAGCACTTTAAACTGGGAACAGGGAATTGGATTTTAGGGGTTTACTGAAGAGAAAAACACTTAAAATAAACACAACGAAATTTTTGACAGAAGAAGTTGAAAATTTGAACATTAACAAACGTATGTGCAACAGCATTTATGAGATTTTTTCTCTTATTTGGTAAAAAATAGGTATTCCACATCATAACTAGATTAGCCAACATCTCAGAGCTTGTTCCTCTTCCTCCTCTTTGCACAAAAGCCACTGAGGGATGTTTGTCCTCTTCATGACATAAAAACTGAACTGGAAGAAGAGGAGCAAGATATTCAGCTGCTCGCACATACTGTACAGTACAATCAAGGCATGGTACAGTATTTTTAAGTTTAGCATCAATAGAAGCCGCAAATCAGGCTCACACAGCACGAAGAAGACTGGAAATACATTTTTGAGACCATAAAAACACTTCATGAGCTATTTAGCGCTCAACGCATAAAACACACATTCTCGTATACAATACAAACACAAGACGTAACTCCATTCTAAAAAGGTTACTAAGTATTGTCAACACGGATATACGTTCATATTCTACAACCTGTTTTCGTCCGGGTCGTGACAAATGGGAGGCAGAATGTACAGTCTGCAAAGCTGGAACTTATGTCTCCGTGGCTAATAATTGTTCCAACGATCTGCAAGCCCATATCACCACAACAAAACATTTAAGAATAGGCTACCTCTCTTTTTTCTTTTTTTTTGATATTTTTAAGCATTATTTCTATTTTTACGTAAGTGATAATTGGGGGGTTATCTTGAAGAATGGTACTCTGCCTCACTTTTCCTAACTGAGGTGTAAGTGTCAGACTTAAGAGAGATGATTATTTTTCATTTTGTTCAACATCTGAATACTTGTGTTGCTACAGAACTTGAGTCAATAACTATTAAAGACTAGAGCATGCCATATTTGTATGTGACTGATTATATTGTTTAGGAGAATTGCTTTAAATTAATAAATATGTTATTTATAAAGCAACTGTTTGTGAGTGTTTTGGGCTATTTTTCAGTATATCCAGCTAAAGTGTTCTTTTCTGGGGAATTCAGAATATTCTTTTAACTGATATAGAAGCACAGAAAGCCCCCTGACCCACGGAAAACCCCTAAAAATGGGGGGGGGGGGGGGGGGGGGGGGGGGGGTGAAATTTTTTTGCATGCGACCTGGAAGTGAGTCCTCTTTTCAGAGAAACAGAATATGGTCACCCTAACCTGGCCAAAGTTTGGTTTCAACAGAATCCCTCATTTTCCACTCCTTGATTGCTGTGAATGCAGCAAGGCATTCTTTTTTGACACAGAAGCTGTGAATGCAGCAAGGCATTCGCAGCTTATGTTCTTCTGTGTCAAAAAAGTTTATTCTTCTTCTTCCGCCCATTTTTTACTCGCTTCTTCTACAGATTTCAACCGATTTTCACTATTCAAACTTCAAAACGACCGGCTCGTTCAGGACTGGTGCGCCATGACTTCTCACGCCAGTTTCACTATTACTTTCTGAGATATTTCACTTTTTTCACCATTTTCACACGCATAGAGAATGAATGGGAGATCTTCAGATTTGGAATCATTCAGGGAAATTCTTCAGCCTCATTCAGACCCTTCTCATTCAGTCATACGTTCAGCCAGAAACTTCATTCAACCTGCAAAATGTTCAGCCATCTTTTTGCTTTCTTCAGTATATTCAGCTTCTTTCTAGCATTTATAGTTTCTTCACAAAACTCCTTCAAAGGTCATGAAGTTTCTCAGCCCTTGCAGCAGTTTAACATTGGTGTGTATGTGGTGGAATGTTCAAACTGTAGAGTGAGGATTTGAATTTTAGAGTGTGGACAAGGAGAGAAATGACCTGGAAACTTTTTAGATAAACAGGCCTAGGGGCCACAAATTTCACTCCACATACTCAAATTTGGGCTCAAAACGTAGGTAATCTTGTTCTGCTTCTGATTAAGGACCCTTGACACCAAAAGGACAAAGAACAAAGCTTGTAAGTGTGTAACTGTCACAGAAAGTCATCATCTGTCCCCGTCTGCTCTAATGTTAAATCTCAAGGGACTTTCTGAGAGATTAAGAAAAAGTAACACTTTTTTAACTCAAATTTCTGGTAAAACCTGTGGCTCCACAGACATGCAATTTGCATCAATAGATACTCCTAAGCCTTGTGAATCTCATGGTGGTTTTGGTTTCCTGCTAGCCCTAAAGGGTTTTGTGCAGCTAGAGGATATTCACACCCTTGTCCCTGGCTCAAATCCAGCTCCTCATCAACTGTGACAGTCAATTTAGTTTGTCGACGTCGAAGTTTGTCGGATTGCTCGTCCAATGGTACCTCTGGACACTAGACTGTGTGGACAAATATGGATGTCTAGTTTTGTGACTACTTCTTTCTATGAGTTCACTAACAAAATCTGCACCACTGACCAACACACAGCACACCAGCACACCAAACATATACCCACACACAAACACACACACACATACAGAGACACGCACTCTCTCTCTCTCTCTCACACACACACACACAACACACACATCAGCACATTAACCATTTACACACACACAAACACAAATACAAGCACACACTCTCACACAACACACACAAGCATATTAACCATGTACACACAAACACACAAACACACACACATACACATACACTTCACTGTCTCAAACATCTGATAACTGATGATTCCTACACAACTTCTAGGGATAAAAAATTCTTTCATTGTGATTCATCGATTTCCTTTTTTTTCCATTTATTCTTCAATTCACCCATTCTTATTTTCATTTTGGACATTATTTCACATCCTTTCAGCCAAGTCTTCATGTTCATGTTCGTGAGTTCTCCTTCAACATTTTGCATTCAGCAGTTCAGCGCAAGCTTTTTCAAGATTCATTCAACCATTTTCAGATAAATTCAGTAATTCAGCATATTCAGGATTCTGCATTAGCAGTTCAGCGCAAGCTGCTTCAGCTTCTGCATTCACAGCACAATTCCTTCAGAAATTGCTTTTCTAGTTGGAGTTTGAACTCTTGCTTTTTGGCATCCTCTATTCCTTGCATATCTTTTTATACCCCTTTCCTGTTTTATATGGAGTGACAACCTTTTCTCCCAAATCCTTTGACAATTTTTTGCTCTTGGCCTGACGCGGACCCTAGGAACTTCAATGCAGTATGAAAGATGCAAGGGTCTGTCAGGAGGTCAGAAACTCTCTGACCTTTTATACAGCCATTCTGATTAATAGACAATAGATCACAGGTGAGGATGGTTACTTTTAGTAGTCATTCAAACCCATTCATGTCAACTTGTGTGCATGTTATCAGGCCAAAAACACCAGGGTATGTAAACTCTGATCAGGGTCATTTTGGAAGTTTCTGTTGTTAAAAGCGTTAACACAGTTGATTGTAAATAAATGCCTTCGATAGTCATGAAGTGCTTCAAAGATTGGTCATGGCCCGCATCAAGGACTCAATCAGCACCACAGTGGACCCACACCAGTACGCCTACAGGAAAAATACTAGGTGTCTCCTACGGTAGAGAAGACACCAGGTGTGTCGGGAGTGGGTGTATCTTTTCTTTCTGAGAATGCAGGCGGACGAGAAACACCTAAAGTGTAGACGGAAATTGTGGTAGTCTGGTGAGACTCTGACCCAAAAGCTGTTCTCACTCGGACTGAGCTCCACCCTGTGCAACTGGGTCCTGGATTTCCTGACAGATAGGCTGCAGTCTGTGAGGATCCATGACGTCTCCTCCTCTCCCATCATCCTCAGCATCGGCTCCCCCCAAGGCTGTGTGCTGAGCCCCCTCCTGTTCACCTTGCTCACATATGACTGCTCAGCGATGAGCCCGAGCTGTCTGATTGTGAAGTTCACAGACGACACTGCTGTGATTGGACGCATCACAAAAAATGACGAGTCCGACTACAGGAAGGAGGTGGAACACCTGGAGGGCTGGTGCAGAGACAACAACCTCTGCATCAATGTGAAGAAGATGAAGGAGATGATTGTGGACTTCAGAAGGAGCAGACATCTCCTCCCTCCCCTGCACATCGGAGGAACAGCGGTGGAAGTGGTCTCCAGCTACAAGTATCTGGGCGTGCACATCTCGGACGACCTCACCTGGAGCAGCAACACTTCCTCTCTGGTCAGGAAGGCTGTGGTCGCGGAGATGAAGGAGTCCTCCGACTCCGCGCGGCCTGACCCCTCGAGTCAGGACTGCCGCAAGATGTCCACACGCCACCTCTCGTAGAACACAAGGACGTAGTGACACACCGTGCCGTCGACGAGACACCGTCTCTTCTTCCGAGACGTCTCCCATCACTTTCGCGCACAGAGGACTGTGGGATGCAGTCTTGCAACTACCACGGAGTATATGAGGAGGTCTACGTCCTTTGCCCGGAGGACGTAGTACTTTCTGGGGTGGGTAGGGCGTGTACGAGACAAACAGGGAGAGGGGAGTCCGTCCTCCGACGCCTCGTAGTTCTCGTCCTGATGGTCTGACTCCTTGTCGAAGAAAGGACTTCGACACTCTGACAACTTGAGACCACCAGGGGATTAGTGCACCCCCGACAAATGAACACTGCAATTTATGCACAGTTAGGATGGTGGAACCTGGTTTTGTCTTGATGACTGAAGACAACAGAACTAAAAACACTGGAAGTGGGAGCAGGGGAACATCAGTCAGTGGTGGGCAGGTCAGACTGTGCAGGTTTTGGGCAGTGGGAAGAGTCTGGGGTGAGCGTGCTGCACACCCTATGCCAGGTTGGCAGACAGCACGTGGGAACCAGCTTTGTTTAGGTGAAGACTATCTGACCCAAAAAGATGTCCACTCTCCCAGAAGAAGTCAAAATTGTTTATAAAGCCCAAGCCGTGGGTGATGCAGGCAGAGGAGAGTCAGGTGTTCAGGCTCAGTAATCTACTGAAGCGCCCTACGCCTCTGCCACAGGTGGGTTGGGTTGAGGGGCGAGAGGATGAAGGCGGGTGGCCCGGCACTGGGCGTCTCTCCAACGGGGCACAGGCAGCTGGGAGTGTAGGGTGTAGGACAGGGTTCCCCAATAGGCGGCCCGCGGGCCTGATGTGGCCTGCGAGAGCCAAACATCTGGCCCGCACCGCTGTACCGACCAACTGGCATTAATACAGTATGCACACAACTCAACCCTCGGCGAGGTCTGCCCCAGCGCGCACACGCATTCACACACACACATACGCTCAGGCACGCACACAAAGCTACCGTTGCTCTGTTATTTTGACCTCACTGCACACCGTACACTGTCATTACCCAGAGAGCGAGTATTTAAGGATAACGAACTACACGTGCCATGTGCATCTGTCATTCAGCAGCAAGTGACCTGCCAAAAGCAAGTCCCACGTGTATAACGGGGGAAATACACTGCATCCTTCTGTGTGCATCTCCGTTGCAGTGCGTTTCGACAGCGTGTTAACTCACACCGGCTGCATGTTCCGCCCGCCAAGCCGCAGGGCTGACAGACAGTTGGTGTCGCGAGATCTAGGAGTTCCCGTGTCCCTCACTTCATATATAAGTCTCTCTTCATTCATGCTGGGTTGTATTCTTTGAGCTGTTTTTCCTTTTACTAATTTTAAAGATTTGAGGTATAAATTAAAATCATTCAGAAAGAAGGTAAAATCGGGGGGTGACTTAAACAGTCTATTTTTGTGTATGAAAATTTTTGCAAAACACAGAATTACATTGGTGGAGAGTTTTGTCATTTTTGTTATGCAAGATTATACCCGATGTTACATTGTCGTCCGGCAGAAATAGGATTGCTGTGTTTCACTTGCGTCTTGCCGGTGTTGGCACACAGCCGGACTGCAAGTGAACGGATGCAGTGTGAGTTGACACATTGACTTGAATGAATCCTAATTGATTTTTTGTTGTGACACAGCAGAGACGGAACGCAGACGGATGCGGTGTATTTTAGCCATAAGAACATGATAAAAACTGTTACATCCACACCCTATTAATGTTGTAACTGAATAACAACAATAACGATAGCAGCAGCAATAAGATTTATTTATATAAATTAACTTTTCTTGGCAAAGTGGGAAAAAAAAACTGGACCGGCCCTTAGCTTGGAATATTTCACATATGTTGGCCCTTGGGGAAAATTAATTGGGAACCCTGGTGTAGGAGAATATTGAATGTAAGTTGCAAAACCTAGGTCAGTCTGACCTAAAACAAGACTTAATAGAAGAGTGATAAAGTAGCAGGAACCAGAAGTTGGGTTGGTTGTCCTGAGATGATACTTAAGGAGGACAAGGGAGGTGAGGCCATTAGTTATGGGAAACTGTTGAGAAGGATTGGCAGGGCAGGTTCTCAAAATAAGCAGGATACAGGTTTGGCTGAATATCCAAGTTTCATTGTTAAAAATGTTTTGACAGTATGCAGGCGACAAGGCAGGAGTTGGGTAACAGACAATCAGGACGGGGTCCATCTTTCATAACAATGAATAGGAAGAAAACAGAAAGCAATGACGTTGTTGAAATACTATAAAGACTCGAGGAGGAGTTTGGGTGTGGGTCCATCTATCCTGAGGTGTGATGAACATTCAGTGACAGGTGCTGTAGCAGGTGTCACAGTAGGATCATTCTGTTGCTTAGCGCCACTCCAGTAGCAGCTTGATGCAGCAGCTCTGTCTTATTCTTCTTTTTCCCCTCTTTTCTTTTTCTTTATAACCTTCAAATTTAGTGCTTGCTATTATTTGCCTCACTTGTTGGTCATGGACACCAAACTGGTATGTTTGCAGCAGTTTTTTAAATTTTTCCATTACTGTATGCATCCTACCTATAACCATGGTTGCATTGTTTATATACAAGGATTAAGCTGTTAGCAGCCCGCAGCACGTTAATGCGGACGAGTGGAGGCCCGAGCTGAGAAGAAGGATTTAGATTGATGTGCTGTTTATGCTGTGTGAGCTCGTGAGCTGCTACATCAACCTGTCCTTTCATGCATCACTATGGGGAATGTGAGATCTGTCTCCAATAAGATGGGGTAGCTAAAGGCGCTAACCCAGCACCAAAGAGAAAATACCAGAGGGCAGAGTAGCATCATGCTCATCACAGAGACACAACTAACAGAGCTAACATTGGACACGACGCCGCATTGGAAGTATTTCACCTGCTGTGAGCAGACAGGATACAGGAGAGAGAGACTGAACAGACAGGTGAAGAATCCAGTTCAGTCCTGGACCCTGTGGAGGTGGAGGCCGACAAGAGAATTATGGCCAAGCTGTCGTCTCTGATGGACTTTTCTGATCAATTAACTAATTATTTCTACTTCCACTTTTCTAAGCACCACTCAGCACCGGCTTGTTATAGCAGCATTGGATTGCTGCCGTGACTGTGAATTTCCTCTCATGGGGACCTCTAAATGTTTCTCAATGAGTTGCAGTTGGCAAATTAGGACCGGTCAGTCTTTGACACCAAAGCAGTCCAACATTTTCTCATGTTAGAGAGCACATACTAAAGGCTCAGGCCAAAGAAAACCATACTTGATAAGAAATTTGGAAAATACTAAAACATTTTGGCAGATACGTACCTGCAGAGTAAGGCTCCTGCTTCTCGATAATCTCAAACTCATTCCTTTCGTACTTGGCCCTGATCCACTGTTCTCTTAGCAGCCTATGGGGGCAAGAACAGAAAAGTTGCAGAGGTGATTAAATCACCATTTAATAGATAAAATTAGACACCAATCACAGGAGGACACAAATGGCAATATTTACCAGTGATGGGCACAACTGATCGATGGAACTCGATCAGTTGATTGATTGTCAAGAATTAGGTCAATCACGTGAAATTTTAATCTATCTAATGGTACTAAAAAGAGACTGTGTCGTCCAGTCAGTGTGTGTGTATTGAGGCCACAGCCTAGAGCAATGCAGTGACCATCATTGCGGAAAGATTTTGGCATTACAGATACAGGCAGAGCAATACAGCGTCAGTGGGCTGTCGAAGAACTCGAAAAAAAAAAATGAAGAAAGCAAGACAAAGTTTGGTGTGGGACCATTTCAAGCTGAAAAATTGTGAGTTTTTCTGCAAACATGCCATGTGAATATACAGTTGTATCCAAAAGTTTACCCCCCCCCCCAGCAGAATTTCTGATTTTTTGGCTTTTTCTCAGAAAATATGAATGATAACACAAAAACCTTTTTATCACTCATGGTTAGTGGCTGGGTGAAGACATTTATTGAAAAATAAATTGTTGACTCTTTTTTAATCAAAATGACAACAGAAACTTCAAAAATGACCCTGTTCAAAAGTTTACACACCCCAGTTTTTGATACCTCTTATTTCCCCCTTTAACATCAATAACAGCTTGAAATTCTTTGTGGTCGTTGTTGATGAGGGTGTTTATTATCTCAGATGGTAAAACCGCCCATTCTTCTTGACAAAAAGCCTCCAGGTCCTGTAAATTATTGAGCTGTCTTGCATGAACTGCAGGTTTGAGGCTGTCCTGTGCCCCCCTGGATCGATGATATTGAGGTCAGGAGACTGAGATGGCTACTTTTAAACCTTCACTTTCTTATGCTGTAGCCAATGGCAGGTTGATTTAGCCTTGTGTTTTGGATCATTGTCATGTTGGAACTTCTAAGAACGTCCCATGTGCAGCTTCTGGGCTGATGAGTGTCAATTTTCTTCCATTATTTTCTGATAGCATGCTGCATTCATCCTTCTATCAGTTTGGACCAAGTTAACTGAGACTTTGGAGCTCACACATCCCAAAACAATATACCTAGATGTTTCACAGTAAGAATGGTGTAACTTTCATCATAGGCCTTGTTGACTCCTCTCGAAACGAAACGTTGATGGTTGTGGCCAAAAAGTTCAATTTTGGTCTCATCACTCCAAATGACCTGTTCCAGAAGTTTTGAGGCTTGTCTCTGTGCTGTTTGGCGAATTGTAAGTGGGATATTTTGTGGCATTTGCGTAAAAATGGCTTTCTTCTGGCGACCCGGCCAATGCAGCCCATGTTTCTTCAAGTGTCTCCTTATTGTGGATCTTGAAACATCCACCCCAATTTTTTTCAGAGAGTCCTGTATTTCAGCTGAAGTCATTGGAGGGTTTTTCTTCTGATCTTGAACAATTTTCTTGCAGTTGGAGCTGAAATTTTTGTTGGTCTGCCTGACCATGGTTTGGTTTCAACAGAATCCCTCTCTCTCCACTTCTTAATTGGAGCTTTAAAAGTGCTTCTTGGCATCCTCAATTCCTTGGATATCTTTTTATATCTTTTTCCTGTTTTATACAGTTGGATTACCTTTTCTCGCAGATCCTTAGACAATTCTTTTGCTCTCCCCGTGACGCAGAAACCAGAAACTTCAACAAAGCACTGAGTGAAAGATGCACGTGTCTGCCAGGAGCTCAGAAACTCACTGAGCTTTTATACACACACACTGATTACAAGCTTATAGATCACAGGTGAGGATGATTACCTTTAGTAGACATTCAAACCTATTTGTGTCATATTTTGTGCATTTATCAGGCCAAAATCACCAGGGGGCAGAGCCCAGTGATGCTGTCCCAGCACTGCAGGACTGTTTTCAGTGCAGGGACTGGCAGGTCTTCAGAGAGGCAGCTGCTGAAGAGGGAGAGGTGAACCTAGAGGAATATACATCTTCTGTCCTCAGTTACATCAGTAAGTGCACAGAGGATGTCACAAGCACAGACCAGGAGAGAGCTGAACGCTGGAGTTAAGAGGGCCAAGGCCTCATATGCTCAGAAGACACTGGGACATCTAACATCCAACGATCCTCGGAGTATGTGGAGGGGCATAAAGTGCATCACAGACTATAACATCAGAGGTGCACAATGCCCCAGGGACCCCTCTCTGCCGGACGCTCTCAACTCATTCTACGCCCGCTTCAATGACTCAAACACCTCTCCCAGCAACAGACTCACCCCTCCACCAGGAGAAGAGCCCCTCAGCGTGACTGCAGCAGAGGTGAGGAGGACCCTCCTGTAGCCCTCACCCCGATAGTCATGAAGTGCTTCGAGAGATTGGTCATGGCCCGCATCAAGGACTCAATCAGCACCACAGTGGACCCACACCAGTACGCCTACAGGAAAAATAGATCCACAGAGGATGCCATCTCTTCTGTGGTCCACACAGCCCTCACCCACATAGAAAAGAAAGACTCTTACGTCCGCCTGCTCTTTGTGGATTTCACANCAACACTTCCTCTCTGGTCAGGAAGGCACACCAGCGGCTCTACTTCCTCAGGAGGCTGAGGCGCGCCGGACTGGGGAGCTCAGTCCTGACGGCGTTCTACAGGTGTGCGGTGGAGAGCATCTTGTGTTCCTGCATCACTGTGTGGCACGGCAGCTGCTCTGTGGCAGAGAAGAAGGCTCTGCAGAGGGTAGTGAAAGCGGCACAGAGGACTGTGGGATGCAGTCTTGCAACTACCACGGACATATACTCCTCCAGATGCAGGAAACGGGCCTCCTGCATCATGAAAGACCCCACCCATCCCGCACATGCTCTGTTTGTCCCTCTCCCCTCAGGCAGGAGGCTGCGGAGCATCAAGAGTAGGACTACCAGACTGAGGAACAGCTTCTTTCCTGAAGCTGTGAGACTGTTGAACTCTGGTGGTCCTCTTTAGTTTTTGTCTCTCAGAAAGCTGAAAAGTGCTTTTTTTAAAAAAAAAATCTGTGATCTTTCTTCAGTCAATAACATAAAACGAAACAATTCATTATGTCATGTGGCGGGTGATGTTTTTTTCTTTTTACTTATTGCCATTTATTCATGTCTTGAATATCCAGAACCACTGACCAATTTAAGACTTATCGACTTATACACATTATAAAATGTTGCTGACAAAGAAAACCTATAAAAGCCTACTTTAGGAATCGATAAGAGAATCGATAGAGAATCGGATCGATAAGCACAATCAATAAGGGTATTGATATTAATAAAATCTTATCAATACCCATCCCTAGCCCAGAGTCACTGAATTCAGGTCAAAAGTGTGGTCCTCCTTCAGCAAACGAATGAATGCGAGCTAAATTATTTAGTTGACACAATTTCCATAATAAATAGTTAACTACGACTGGGCTGGACTGGGCCTAATTTTTTCCCACCCAAATGCAGTCATGGGCGAAAGTTATCTGGAATTTTTCCAGAAAATACACCATTTCTCCCAGAAATTGTTTAAATAACAAATGTATTTGGTATCAATGTGTTTATTTCCTTGATGTGCATTGGAAAAACAAAAAAAACATGAAGAAAAAAAGCCGAAATAGACACAATTTTACACAAAACACAAAAAAAGGGCCGGACAAAATTGTTGGCACCCTTTTAGAATTGTGGGTAAATCATTTAATTTCAAGCAGGTGATGCTTGTTTAAATTCAGATGTAGCAAGTAACAGGTGCTGGTAATATAGAAATCACACCTGATGCTAGTTAGAATGTATAAAAGTTTACTTGACCTTTGTGTTGTGTGCCTTTATTCATAGCTTTTATTCACGTGACTCGCCCGAAGCCCTGGAGGGCAAAACAACGTTCAAAAATGACAGCGGGTAATGAAACCTCTGCGGACATAAAAAAACAATTACTAATTTATCTCACCTTTCAGCGGCCGAGAAGGAGAGATACCGAAACAAGCTAGAAGTGTTGGGCACTTGCAACCCATATACAGCACCAGATTTGGTATTTGAGCAATTACACACCGCCAGGTCCTTGCTGACAATGAGGAAATTATTACCGGACAAAAGTTTTTTAACTGCCTCGACAGATTAAAAACTTTTTTTATTTGAAAAAGTATATATATATATATATATATATATATATATATATTTTTTTTTTAAATGTCTAAAAATTAAATAATGCCACAGTGTATGCCTTCAATTTTAGCTAGCTAACATTAATTCATTCTGATCACGGCAGCTAGGACAACAAACCACATCAAACACGTAGCATTTAGCTACGTAAAGATCTGATTCATAGCAAAAACTATGATAATTAATAAACAGACAAATACACGTTTGTTCAATTGACTGAGGCGCCAATCCAAAGGTTTCTCCTCTCAGGGTTTTCTTTTTCGGAGGGAACAGATAAAAACACAATCCCAGCTTTCCCTACTGACGGTTCGCACATCTGACCGCACAACAGCTGTCCGGCATTGTGATAAATGTTAATGTTTTCTTGCGTGTCCTACAGCGGTTTTAGGCTGTAGGTGGCGGGCAAGCATAATGTTTTGCCCTCCAGGGGGGCGTTCCTTAGGGAGCGTGACGTCACATGAAAGCTATGAATTGGCCCTTTTCCACTGACTCGCCTTGGCCCTACTCTACTCGACTCTACTCGGCTCTACCCGGTTTGTGTTGCATTTCCACTAGTGCGGTACTACGCGGCAGACGCCAGTTTTTAGTACCTGCTTTACCATGGTTCTAAGTGAGTAAAGCCGATACTAAAACGTGACGTTGACAGACTGCCGGTCACTCATTGGTCAGAATATGTCGTCTCTGCAGCTTCTGACTCTGTACGAATCACTTAGAAGAGGCAAAGGAATAAGTCAGCGACGGGTTTTTAATGACATTTAAACCTGACGGCACAGAACCAGACTGAATGAAGACAAAATACAGCCCTAAAATGCTCCTTCATGATTCCTAAATAAGTTAAAAGTCTGTTTTAAACGAAAAAGAAGTTAACAGCAGAGATAGTTCGGTTTAAGAAGTCTTTTAATTAAATCAAAGTTCGTCGGCGCAGGAGCGATCTGTCTGCCACGAGAGTCTTTAAGCACCAATCAGTCCATTAATCCACAGGGAACCAAAAAGGAAAACCAGTTCAAAGAAGAATGATTGATCAACAAAAAATCTCTGTTATACCAGGCCCAAAAATCAAAAATTAAAGCGATCTCACTGGATCCAGGGAAGAGTTAATGTCAGGAAGCAGCTCCTTCTTTTCCTCCGCGTGCAGCAGCACAAGGCTGCTGTTTACCTCCGTTGTCATGACGCCCGACATTGAGCCACTGTATTACTTAAAATAAATCTGATGAAAGCCTTTTTTTCCTTTAAAGACCACAGTGGCACATATGTTAGTACAAACTTATGTTTGTGTAGTGTTATTGACATGCACACACTTCTACGCAGCACTTTAGTGCAGCTGTGTTATAAGATCCAGAGTAGTAGAGCCGAGCCGAGTCGAGTAGGGCTGGAATTGTATAGTGGAAAAGCGCCATATGTGTCACACAAAGATGAGGGACTAGAAAGAAGAGCTGAGGAGAGTCTGAGGACTTAAGACACAAAATTGTTTAAAAATAAGAACTTCAGAACTCTTGCACTTTGTCACGAACCATTTCTTGGTGCTGTTTGAGGTATATTTTGGGTCATTGTTCTGCTGGAACACCCATGACCTCTGACACAGACCCAGCTTTCTGACACAAGGTCCTACACTGCAACCCAAAAGATTTTGATAATCTCCAGATTTCATGACTCCTTGCACACTGTCAAGGCCCCCAGTGCCAGAGGAATCAAAACAACCCCAAAACATCACTGAACCTCCACCATGTTTGACTTTAGACACTGGCTGTTTTCCAAACTCCCTACTACATACTACATGTGAAAGTAGTAGGTTTTTTTTTAGGTGGGTTCAATATTTTTGTTGTTGCGTTGTAGTTGAGCTGATTTATTCCAGAAGGTGTCAGTAACTCATCTCAACCTGAGCGCCCCCAAATTGACAAACGGCATTCGGGCCGTGCATTGTGGGAAACAGCATGCCAGATAGACTGGTCCGTTGCATACTGAGAAATTTTCCTGGATCAGAAGGACATCCGGGAACTTTTAGTATACTATAGATCTCGCAAGTTTGCGCATACTGCCTACTACATACTAAATTTCAGCTGAAGTAGTAGGCGGTTTGGAAGTCAGCCACTATGTTCTTTTCTTTGTAGACCTTGTTCTGTTTTCTTTAAACAGTAGAATGAATTGCTTCTCCAAAAAGCTCTACTTTAATCTCACCAATCAAAAAAACTTTCCCCCAGAAGGACTGAGGCTGACTCAGGTACATTTTTGAAAACTCCAGTCTGGTTATGATATGTCTCTTAGTCAGCAGTGGGGTTCTCCTTGGTCTCCTGCCTGAGCGCTTCTTCTCACTCAGATGATGATGTACGGTCAGAGCTGACTCTTCTACTCCCTGGGTCTGTAGGACAGCTTGAATTTGCATGGAAGTTGTCTGAAGATGTTTCTCTACCATTCAAACAATCCTGTGTTGCATTCTTTTGTCAATTTTTCTCTTCTGTCCCCGTCCAGGGAGATCAGCCACAGTTCTATGGGTAATACACTCCTTGATTATATTACAAAAAGTAGACAAAGGAACTTAAAGATCTCTGGAGATGGTCCTGTATCCTTGAAATTAAAACATATTGTCAAGTTATTCTTGGATTTTTGAAGCAGCTCCTGCCCAAACTTGAAAGGCCTGGTGTCAGCTGGAAGGACTCGAGGGACAACTCAGTTTAGTTACTCCATTTATTGAAAATCAAGTATTTTTCTTTTTCTTTTTTCTTTTCTGTCTCTCTGGAGCAACTGTACGTGAATAAGTTGTTAACCTTAAAGAAAACAAACAAATGGTCAGTCAACAGATTAAAACAAATTACTGAGTGTCACTAACAAAAGAAACTTCTCAAAGAAACAGAAATTAAATACCATCAGTGTCTCCCAGTGAACCCCAATGCTGCTTCAGCTTCTGCTTCTCCTCATCTCCTTTTCCTTTGTGTTGTGGGTGGCCAACAGGTGCAAAAAAAAACCTCTGATTGAGCTGTGCTGTTACTTCTTCTCCTGTCAGCCAAGCCCTTCAGCCTCTCTCCTCCACCGGCTGGGCTGGAGGCAGTGCTGCACCCTGACCTCTCAGTTTTAACTGAACACATATTTTTCAACAATTTTGGTCTTAAGTCCTCAGACACTCCTCGGCTCTTCTTTCTTGTCTCCATTCTTGGTGTGACACACAAAGGCTCATAACACAAAGGTTGAGTCAACTTTTATACATTCTAACTGGCATCAGGTGTGATTTCTAGATAATACTTTATATTAACCTGCTTTTTAGCATTAGAAAAGCATTAATTAACCATTAACTAATACTTAGCTCATCATCTGTAAAGTATTGCCCATACTTAGATCATCATCTGTAAAGCATTGCTCATACTTTAATACTCGTTTGCACATCATGTACAAACACAGTTATGAATGTTTTGTTAATGATGAATATGACTATGGAGTTAAAAGAGTCTCAAAATTCACAAATGCACACAGAAGGATCCACAAATGCACGGACTCATCCACAAATGCAAAAACAGATTCACAAATGCACACAGACTCATCCACAAATGCAAAAACAGATTCACAAATGCACAGACAAATCCACAAATGCACAGAGAGCGACACGCAAATGCACTGACAGATATATTTCGCTGTGAACCCCACTGCATTTGTGTGTGGATTTTTGACACTCCCCAGACACGCTCCGATTCACAAATGCACAGACCAATGTCTGTAGCCAATCGGATGTCTCCCTCCTATTCAGCCACTCACAGCAGCGCAGCTACGAGGGTTTGTTTCAGTGTGATAGTTTAGCGTTGCATCTGCGCATACAGAAATGCTAACATCTTTATTATAATAAAAATCATCTTTATTGTCGCTCTTGCGCCAGAACTTTGATTTAATCGAAAAGACTCTTTAAACTGAACTATCTTTGTCGGGCTCTCGCGCTCCGTCCTCCGACTGTGTCCGTTCTGCTCCTTGGACGTGACGTTCGTTAGTTGCCCTGAAGCCCGCCCCCCACTTTCGATAGCTTCTGATTATCAACTCCTTAAGGCTTACGTCTGTTTATTGAATACTCTCCAGTAGAGCACTTGAAAAATGTGTATAAAAAATAAACAACAACAACAACAACAACAACAATAATAATAATAAAAATAATAATAATAATAATAAGCTTTCTGTTTTTTAGCATTTGGTCTGTGCATTTGTGAATCGGAGCGCGTCAGGGGAGTCTCAAAAATCCACACACAAATGCAGTGGGGTTCACAGCGAAATATATCTGTCAGTGCATTTGCGTGTCGCTCTCTGTGCATTTGTGGATTTGTCTGTGCATTTGTGAATCTGTTTTTGCATTTGTGGATGAGTCTGTGCATTTGTGGATGAGTCTGTGCATTTGTGAATTCTGACACTGTTTAACTCCATACATGACCCTCTATAATGTGTTAACCAACCATTTGTTCATGCTTAATAAATGATAAATTCACTAATTACAAATGAGCTATTATGGTCATTTTAAACCAGTTATAAACCATTTACAGATAATGACTCTAACATTCATCAAGGGTTAGTGAACAACCAGTTACAGAGCAAATTAAGAAAGTGCGTTGAAATGCTGACGCTGTGTGAGCGAAATGAGAAAAGGCTAAATGAAAAATTTGCTCAGAGTACTGCATCATAGCTGAAAATGAGAAGTCTGTAAACCACAAACTGTTCAATGCATTGTAACAATCACAGAATATTGCTCATTACAAAAGAAAAAAAAATCTGGAAGCTCAGGGTAGGTAAGGAGTAAGTGTTTAAAAGCAGGTGAAAGAGGAGAAAGTATAAAATGTAGAATAATTTTTTAAAAGTAGTGTGTCACTTCTGATAATGAAGATGCTAAAGAATTAAAATTGTTACATGCAGTGAAATACAGCAAATTAAAAAGTAGATACTGTGAACGATATTTAAGGATTTCAGAGATATGTGTTTTATGTCTGTGCTATGAAAACTCGCGCCCCACGGCCAAGTTAAAAAAACGGAAAAAGGCGAGAAGTGAGTGTCTGAGTCTGCTCTGATAAAACGGCTGCAGGCGGAGAGTTTTTCTGTGGTCATGTCGTTCCAAAGCTTGCTGAGCCTAAACCATCCATCTGTCTGATAAGTTGAATAAATATGTGAGAGAAGCCAAGTTTTCCTACGTTTTGATATAACAATTGTGCCTGTAGAGTAATGTTAAAGGTTTTTAGAGCAGTCTATCAGTGAGAGTGTTTCTCTCTCGGCAGCTGCAGACTCCGCTCTCTGTGTGATCACGTGACACGCTCTGAGATTTGCCAGAACACGCAAACTTAGGGTTGCTCAGAGGCTGATTTCTCAAGAACCGTACAAGACAACAGAAAAATAAAAACAGTGAAAAAAATTGCGGAGAGATATGCGCACATTTTGGTGCAAGAATGAAGTCTGTGGGTGCAGGGATGCAGAAGCTGTTGAGTCTCAAAGTTAAACAACTTGGTGCAACACCTAGAGTTTTTTGCAATACACACTAATGTATTTTTTTGGGCATATAAATATTTTTTTGCAAAAAGTACAAATGTAATACCTTAGAAAAATACAAGCACACTTCTCNTATCAGTGAGAGTGTTTCTCTCTCGGCAGCTGCAGACTCCGCTCTCTGTGTGATCACGTGACACGCTCTGAGATTTGCCAGAACACGCAAACTTAGGGTTGCTCAGAGGCTGATTTCTCAAGAACCGTACAAGACAACAGAAAAATAAAAACAGTGAAAAAAATTGCGGAGAGATATGCGCACATTTTGGTGCAAGAATGAAGTCTGTGGGTGCAGGGATGCAGAAGCTGTTGAGTCTCAAAGTTAAACAACTTGGTGCAACACCTAGAGTTTTTTGCAATACACACTAATGTATTTTTTTGGGCATATAAATATTTTTTTGCAAAAAGTACAAATGTAATACCTTAGAAAAATACAAGCACACTTCTCAACATGCTGCACAGCATAATTTTTTTTGTGCAAATCTGTGCAAAATTGTGGGCTGTGAAACCCGGCGAAAGAATACTTCTTTCATATAACTCTTCCACCTATAATAATAATAATAAAGTAGAATATCTATATGACACAGCATTTCAACGTAATAAAGTAGACAATCAATATGTTGAAATGCTGTGTCAGCATTTCAATATAAATACAGACATGAAAACAGGTCAGGGGTGAAAAAGGTGAAAAGTATAAAGCCTTCTATGGGGGTCCAGGGGTATGCTCCCCCGGAAGCATCAATCTGATGCAGAGAAAAATCAAGCAGAATTAAAAGACAGTTGGCTGTGAATGTCAGGGGTTGACATTGAGGCCAATTTGAGGGTCAGAGGCAAATCAAACGTACTGGTCCCTCCACTTCAACTACTGGCCCAGGAACGTGATTTTTGGTTTGAAAATAAACATTTTACTTTCAAAATTAGGCAAAGAAATAGTTTTGATGCAAAAGGAATCCATTAAAAAGCATTTTCTTATTCACAAAGTTCTTCATTTTAAAGAAACTTTAATGGGCCCATGTGTAGAATATTATTACATAGGAGTCTTTATGTTCTACTCTTAAACCGTGTTTAGCTGATGTGATGTAGCTGGACCTAAACAGTACTGAGTGATCTCCTAATGTTAACAATGAACAGATCTCCTGATTTATTTATGAGAGAAAAAATTCATTCCTTCAGCAAACTTTTCTGTAAGATGAGACTTAGACTTACTTATTTTCAGTTTCACCAAATCAATAATCTAAATTTTATCAGAGTTCTTTAATGAAGTTCGTGTTTCATGTCCTGCCTCTTTAAGGTTGCTCGGGGTGATGTGCGTTTTTTCTACGTTGATGAAAGGTTAATTTAAGGTATCTCGACGCGTGACACAGGAGTTGTCTTGCGCATTTTCTTATGATTACATTTAGTTTATAGTAAAAGTTATTAAGGCGATACAGTTCAGAAGAGATCGCTGATAAGTTACGTTGTGAATTATTATCTGCATCATCTCTCAGCTAACTCCAGCCGTCTCGTTTGAGGTTTTTTTTTTTTTCAGCCTCTTTTCTCCTTCAACTGTTCTGCTGTTTCTCTTTTGCGAATATTTTGGACGACCTTGCCCGGCTTTTGTTTGGAAATCAGAAGTTAAAAAAAGATTGGAATGAGAAACCACCTGCTCTACAATCGTGTGCAGCAGTAAAATCTGAAATTTTTAGCGCACTGACGGCAAAGAGAGAGAGCGCAGTCTGCTGTTACTTGACGCGCAGGTTGATCTCATCCAATATGCGCGCGAAAGCACGTGGAGAAACAGACGTGAAACGTTGGCTGAGGCAGTAAATGACATGATATCACACTGATGTCTGACAAAATGACATTTTACCATCACATTGGGCATGATATGAATGTGTGTTACTGTGTGTGTCCCGTCCACCTTCCATCAAAAAAAAAAATATATTTTTTTTTTTCTCATCGGATCTCCACGATTCACGTAGGTCACCTATTTTGGCTTCAAAACAGCAAATTTCGCCAAAAGGTGAGTGATTTTCATGCCTGTGTGCAGAAAGCAACTGCATATCAAAAGCAGAACAGCTTCTTTCCACACAAACACACCCACACACACACACACACACACACATACACAAGCTCACAAACACAAACACAAACACACATACATATACACACACAAACACACACACACACTGACGAGCAGTCTCTTTATAGCAGACAGAGAATCGGGCAAACCCACTAGATATTAGACATGTCCATTGGATATTTAGAGCATGTCCATATCAATTATTACAGTCCAGTAACATTTCTGGGGATGTAAACAGTGTGCAGATCTGCTATTAAGTCCCATGACGCCACTTGGCAGTCAATAGTAGTCCAACATTTGAACGTTGGCGAGGTAACTTTCTTGGATGTGAAGTGAACATCTAGAGCTTGGTTTGTGCTTGACCTGTATGTGAGGTCCACATGGCTCCATGGGGACGAATGACGTCATTGTAACAAAGACGTGGGATGTCATTTTTGTTGTTCGAAGCATAAATATAGTGTTAAAAGTACATAATGATTTTAAAACACAGCACAGTCCTCAACTCTCTCCGCTTTAATTACTCACATGATTATGTACTATAAAAAGATTAAATTTAAGGCACTTCCGAGCTCCAAAATGCAGAAATGTCCTTCCTGGATAACGTCTGGGGGCCTGATCTACTAAGATGCCAAATACCGAGCGCTAAATTGTGTGTTCAAACTAAATCATTGCACGTGCTAATAGTGGACGTGTTGCCAGTGATCTACTAAGATAGCGCGCGCAGTTGACAACAGGAGCAGACCGCCCTATTTAAATGAGGATTTAGCATGTGCTACCATCTGTTTCCACAGAGATTTTTAGCAAACAGGATGGCTGCAGACGAAAAATGACATCTGAATCCACTGAGTTGCAGATCTAGGTGGAGGAATGTAAAAATAGAGACACGGTCAATATCATAAAAGGATAGCCCTCTCATGCGCACTAGATATCAGCTGCACAGAAGAAATCCGCCAGTATTCCATGTTCTTGTGATAAAAATGACAGATCAGGACTGAATTGGGATATATTTTAATCTTGGACTTAATCACGAGGACATAACTGCTGTGATTGCGCACTGTCACTGTAACATTGTCTCAGGAATTCAAAGCAGATGTTTCAGTCTTTACATCTTATATCTGGGCAAGGGAAACATCTGTAAAGTAATAGACGCGCTGTGATCTTACTGTAATTCTGAAGTGTTCAGAAAGGGAACCTGGTTCATTTTGGATTTTGCTGCTGACATTATCATAATGTGCACATTCTGTCAGCTTTTCAAAGAGATAAACTCAGGCGTTACCTCAGCCGACAGAAAAACATGCTTTCATCTGCCTTCCACATCTGAATTTACAGAAAAAACTACTGGAAAAAAAGCTCTGACTCTCTCGTCTAATAATCTACATTTAAAACTCAAAACAGAAAACTAAAGCTGTTTCTCAAAAAATTAATTATTAATTTATCTATTATTCAGAGTGAGAGAGAGAGAGAGAGAGAGAGAGAGAGAGAGGGAGATTGTAGGCACCGATTTTTAGTTCTTGTTTGTTTTTTGTTTTTTTAACAGTTTTCTAAGAGTTCTTTAGACCTCTTGGGTTGTGGAGATGTCTAAACATTTGACTGTAGTTTGTAGTATTTGACTTTTGCCGTCTGTGTGTAATATTGTTTCACTTTGCACCTACCTTTCACACATGCTAAATATAGACGCTTAAACGGAGCCCACAAACCGTTTCAGGTTTGATAAATCACTTTGTGGGTGCTAAATGATCACATTTGAATTTCCTCCCAGAATTTTGTGCGTCCTGGTGACCTGCATGCACTCTGCATATTCATGAAGTCAGACGCGCTGACTGGATAGCGCGTGCTGTTTTGCTCACATAAGAGACGCAGTCCACGTCTGCACCCTGTTAGTAGATCAGATTTGGGCACGCAATTGAGTTTGCACAAATTTTTGTACACGCAAACCGTTAGTAGATAAACCACGTCACCTTTTCTTCACCGCTGGACACTTTCAAGCATTCTGTGGACTGTTAAACAGATGTTCACAGGAGACAGTACTGACCCACCAGGGATATTTTGAAGGGACAGACTGAGATATGCTCTGCAAAGCTCAGGACTTTTGAAGACTCACAGACTGCATCACTGGTGATACCAGTATACTATACTGGTATGGTAATACAAATGTAAAAACAGTTTGAATTGTCCTTGGGTGGCCTCAATGGGTCACAGTTATGGTTAGAAAACTCAGTCATCAATCAATCCATATTTGTTTATGTAGTGCAAAATCGTAACAGATGATATCTCGAAACACTTTCCAAAAAAAATTACAGGTCTACCATGTTTAAATATTTTTGTTACACCAATTCAAGACTGTTAATCCTTCAAAGTGGCAACTAAAGCAACAAGCACTCACTTGCAGTCTGTGTGTGTTGGTCTGTAGTAGAAAGCAGGAACCTTCTGCTCATATTTGGCTCTGGCAGCGGTGTTACCGAGAGCAGCCATTAGCTAAAAAAGAAGAAAAAGACAACACCATCGGGCCATCTCAATACAGTTTTATACTGTGATAATACTTAAAAACTTTACTTATATAGTCCTGCTATGAACACTCTACAAGCCCAAAGATGTTCATTTTGTCTCATATGTATCCGAAAAGTTTCTTTCCACCCGATCGTGTCTGTCCTCCGCCCCCCCCTGCTGGCGTTGTAGGATGGAGTTCCAGGGGTGGGGGAGCATGTGTGCCCCCGATTTATGGTGTTGCTCCCTCGCCTCCTGATTTTTCCCCTTTCCCAGTCCATGACATTTTAAGTCCAGGAATGCTAAGGACTTAAAATTTCACCACAAAGAAGAAGGCAGCATTACAACATCAGTATACAGAAAACCCCTACACACACACACCAGTACCTCCGTCGGACCTCTGAGCACCCCACTGCACACAAACTCTTGGTCATCAGAATACTATACAACCCGACAAACATCATAATAGACAAAAAAGAAAGAGAAGAGGAAGAGAAACACATGCACTCACAGTCTGCCAACATCCTAAATGGGCCATAGGCAAAGGAAAACAGCAAGCCAGATGCAGTGAACCAAGAAAAAACGAAAAGAGAACAAAACTCAAATAACAAGAAACCGGAAGTCGCTACAGGGAAATAACAACACTCCCATAAATCAGAGGAAAACCGAAAGCCATCCAATGAATCGTGAAAAAATACAAAATAAACCACACATCAAACTCAGACACCAAGTGGTTCATTCCAAAGATTCCATAACACTGGTCAACAAATGCAACATAATCTACGAGATCTCATGCAAATCCTGCAGGAAAACATGTTGGGTAGACTGGACGGACATTCAACACACAAAAAACAGAATACAAAAAAGAATGTGAGAAGGAGACAGCTGCAAAGTTCAACAGGACATTAAGACAAACAGCAGAACAAGAAAACAGCAATAAAAGATCACTGCAGATGGGAAAACCACATCATGGATTGGGACAAGGGAAAAATCATCACATTGGAAACAAACAAATTCAAAAGGTGGATCAAGGAGGAGATTGAAACAAGGAGGCAAGGGAGCAACACTATAAACCGAGACAATGGGGCATACATACATACATACATGAAAAACCCACACCTGGGTACCCATTCTAAAACGCCAGTGGGGGGAGGACAGACATGATCCGGCACGGGCACTTCATTGTAGGTGTCCGTGCCTGATCAGCTTTTTTTCAATGACACGTCACATCAGGATTCCCCGGTCAGCTGTCTTTAAAAAACGTGCCAACCAGGAAGTCCTGACGGCTCTGATGAAGACTGAGGGGACAACCGAAACCGTTAGCAAGGCAAGGCAAGACTCAACATCTGAGTCTAGTTTATGTACTTAAAAGAAACTTCTCGGACTCCACAAGCTGTCAACAGATGTTCAGTTGCATATCGAAAGTTATTTTTTTCAACCAGGAACAAAAAAATTGAATGAATATATAAATAAGACAAACATGTTTCATTCACAGTGAAAACATTTAGTTGAGGAAACACTTTCAATTGACATGGGCAATTAAACAAACTGAGAGTAGGCTAACAACAAAGCATTAGCCCCAAAAATATAGCTGCATGTCAGCATCATCAGTATCAGTGTATTTTAAACAAGAATCTCTCAACTTTCAAGTAACATCTACTGTCAGTAGAACATGAAATGCTCCATTTCAGGTTTGACAAAGCAGAGTGGCTGTAAAAAAAACAAGTGTGGAGCCACAGAGGTGGAGATCTAGGTGGAGAAATGTAAAAATAGAGACAGTCAAAATCATATATGGATAACCCTACCATGTCATTGATGAAGATGATATCAGCTTCACAGCAGAAATCAGTCAGTCTTCTGTGTTTTTGTGATAAAAATGACTGTTCAGGACTCAGTTGATATACATTTAAATAACGTGGGCATAACTGCTTTGATTGTGCACCATCACCATGACATTGTCTCAGAAATTCAAAACGGGTGTTTTCTTTCTTTTAATCTTTATCTGCGCAGGGGATACACCTGAAAAACAACAAAAGCACAGTGATCTTACAGAAATTGTTAAGTCCTCAAAAAGGAAACGTGGGTCGCCTTGTGTTTTGCTGCTGACGTTTTCATAATGTGTACATTCTGTCAGCTAATTAAAGAGATGAACTCGTTCTCTCATCCTCACTCCTGTGGATTTAAAAAAAAAACCTACTGGACAGAAAGCTTTGACTCTCCACAAGTCTAATAATCTAAATTTAAGAGCACTAAAACAGAAAAACTACAGCTATTTTCAACAATCTTATTTATTCAATTATGACGTGCAGAGAGAGACCGACAGACAGTGAGGGAGGGAGAGGGAAAGAGAGAGATTCCAAGTCATAGGCTCCATTTTTTGTGTTTTTTTAAACTGTTTATTATGCCTCTTGGGTTGTGGAGCTGTCCAAACATTTGTCTGTTCTTTGTTGTATTTGACCACAGTCATTTGTGCGTAACACTGTTACAGTTTGCACCTGCCTTTCACACATGCTACATTTAGATGCTAAAACAGTGCCCACAAACTATTTCAGGTTTGATAAATGCGTTTGCGGGTGCTGAATGATCATATTTGTATCTTCTCCTCCCAGAATTTTGCATGTTCTGGTGATCTGCATGTGTTCTGCACAGTCATGGAGGGAGACGCGCTTAATGGATGGGCCATTCTATTGTGCTTACATGAGAGACACAATCCATGCCTGCATCCTGTCAGTAGATCAGGTTCGTGCACACAATCCAGTTTGCACATGTTTTGTACACTCAAACCATTAGTAGATCAGGCCCTTAGTGTAAAAATTCTTGTCCCAAGTTTAAATGTCACTACCTAAGCATAAAGGGCCTGATCTATTAAGGGTTTGATTGTACAAAAACACATACAATCTGGATTGTGCATGCAAAGCTGATCTACTCACTGGGCTGAAGACGTGGATTGCGTCTCTCATATGAGCAAAATAGCATGCGCTATCCATTAAGCGCATCTGACTTCATGAATATGCATGAGTATATGCAGATCATCAGAACCCACAAAATACTAGGAGGAAATATGCAAATGTGATCATTCAGCACCCACAAAGTGATCTGTCAAACCTGAAACTGTTTGCAGGCAGTATTTTAGCATCCATATGTAGCACGTGAAAAAAGGCAGGTGCAAATTGGATACAAATTAACACAAACAAATCAAACTACAGACAAATGTGTAGACAGCCCTATAACCTAAGAGCTCTAAGATAACACTTGAAATTATATAAAAAATACAAAGCATATAATATGATCTGAGGACTCCCTCTCTCTCTCTCTCACTCTCTCCTTCTCTCTCTCTCTCTCTCTCTCTCTCTCTCTCTCTCTCTGGCTCTCTTTCTCAGAGCACAACAGGTTGGCCCAGACCCGCTGCTGTCTAAGAGTGCATCATCATGTCAGTGGAAAAATTACAATTATATTGTTGAAAACATCATTAGCTTCTCTGCGTTTTATTGCTCTTAAATGTAGATTATTAGATATGTATGGATAGTCAGAGCTTTTGCCTAGTAGTTGTTCCATAAATCCAGAGATCTAAATGAGGAGAGGATGAGAAGCTGCAGACTGCAGTAAAGAACGAGTTCAGCATTTAAGTACGTTCACAGCACTTTGTTTCTTTACAGGTGAATCCTTTGCGCTGAAAACGACTCAAACACCCGTTTTGAATGAGTGAGAAAATATAACGGTGGCAGTGCGCAATCAAAACAGTTATGTCCAAGATTAAAATAAATCTCAACTGAATTGTCTTGTTATCACAAGAATGCAGAAGACTGGCTGATTTCTGCTGTGCAGCTAAAACAGTTTTACCCCAAAGCTTACACCCTACAGCTGAATTTCTGATTTTTGGCCTTTTCTCAGAAAATATGAATGTAACAAAAATCTTTTCTTTCCATCACTCATGGTTAGTGGTTGGGTGAAAACAATTATTGGGGAAAAATAGTTTACTCTTTCTAAATCATAATGACAACAGAAACTTCAAAAATGACCCTGTTAAGAAGTTTACACAACTCTGGTGGTTTTGGCCTGATAAATGCACAAAAGTTAACACAAATGTGTTTGAATGTCTTCTAAAGGTAACCATCATCACCTGTGATCTATTTACCTGTAATCAATGTGTCTGTATAAAAAAATGAACAGGGTCATTTTTGAAGTTTCTGTTGTCATTATAATTTGAAAAGAGTAAACAGCTGTTTGTTAATGTTCTCACCCAACCTCTAACCATGGGTGACAGAAAGGTTTTTGTTTTACCATTCATATTTTCTGAGAAAAGGCCAAAAAAATCATAAAACTTTGCTGGAAGGGGTGTAAACTTTTAGGCACAACTGTATGTGACAAATGAAACACAAATGAACACTGCAATTTTTGCACAGTTAATTATTTTATTCTGTCTATTTGTTAAAAAGGCTAGTTGATTGTGTTCTTCTTTTATTCTCTTTTTTATTGTATATTTGTATATATTTATATTTATTATTCTCATTTCTATGATTGGGCTTGCTCCGGGACCAGGGTAACCTAATTTCGTCCCACCCATGTTTTACATGGGTTGAATGACAATAAAACTCCTTGAATCCTTGAATCCTTGAATGTGGTACACACAAGAAAGTTTGTCTACTTGCAATTGTGCTTGTAAGTTTACATACCCTGTCAGAATTCAGAGTTTCTTGGCAATTTTTCAGAGAATATGAATGATAACATAAAACTTTTCTGTCACTCATGGTTAGTGGTTGGGTGGTGGTCATAAATTCTGCTTCATAAAACTTTTGAGCACAACTGTACATGCCTGATTGTAATCCACAACTTAAAATGAGAGTATCAGCGTCAAAAAAGTTTATTTCTAAATGATACTTCTCAGTTTCCTGATCAGGTCGAAAAAGGACCAGATTGATGTATAGCACATTGAAGTCTCTATGACAGCACTGCGTTGGCTAAAAAAGTTAAGCGGGGAGGAAAGAGATATGTGTCTTTATGTATCTGCTAGAAACAATTTCTTGGATTGTAGTCATAGCGGACACTGGAGCTGGATTGTCAGACAGAAAAAAGCAAAGAAAACTAGACAGGGAAATGAAAGAGCATGGGCTACAGGCTACAAACTAGCTGAAGGCTAAAACACAGGTTGAACCGTTTGTGATAATATTCATTCCAACCCCCAAGCAGCAGTTATACAGGTTATGTTAGATATGCCGAGTAGACATGCACTGGCAAGAGATAACCAGGATTCACTGACATCACACATTACAGGTCTGTCTCAAAGTAGTGCTGAATATTGCCGGCTTCTAAACTACTGCACAATCTTAAAAAGTTTGCTTGTTGTCATGTTTCGAACATCAGTCCTCCACAACTGTCAATGAATGAATTACCTCGTTGTGTCGTATCCCTTAATAAATTATCTTGAACAAAGAAAAGTAGCGTTGAAGGGAAGATCTGATCTACTTTCAGTTTTCCAAAAACAACAAACAAACAAACAAACAAACACACCTAAAGTCAGTGATGCCCAGTCTGGCTCTGCAAAAAAAAAAAAAAGAAAAGAGGAGACAAAAAAACAGTGGGATCAGGAGGAATTGAAAAAACAGACAGTAACTACTAAAACCCTTTCCCAAACCTCCTAACAAAACTCTAGTCTAAAAACCCTCATCCCTTCTCCCAACATAACCTCTCCATTTCCTTATAAACCTTCCACTAGAAAAACCTAGAAGAACCTTGAAAAACCCAGCTAAACCCCTGAAACCCTGCAAAAGACATCCCAAAAACCCGTGTAAGAAAGCATCTCCCCCTGAAACCTGCGCAAGAAAGCCCGTGAATTGAGCAGTGTAGCTTTTTCTAAAATCCAGCGGGCATCTCTTCTCCAGTGGTTATTGGTTGTTTATTTAGAGCAGCAGGACCTTTTAGGGTGACAGATACCACCTGATCAATGAGGAGGGGTACGGATTATATCTGGTATTATATATTATAATGGAGTGTCCACAAAGCCAGATGAAATCAGCAAATTGACGGTGTGAACCTGGAATTTAGAGAATTACTCAGGCACTTTGGTCTTTCGGACCTCCCTCTCCCAGGGCGCAGTCCCAGGCAAGAACCCTTTCCACTGAGATCTCCGCCCAGGCTTCCCTGGATTGACAACTCAGCCTCCTGCTTCCCAGTGTTTTCTTTTCAAAAACACTGATCACAGAAGCACTACTCGCCTACTAACTCACTCGGTTTCAGCTTGTAGTGGCCTGACTGTACATTGAGCCGAGCGCGACCATCAAGATGGTCTTACTGCCTTTTGCGACCCGACCGGTCGGTGACCCAGTCGATAGCGATCCCCAGTCCATGAAGCAGGACCCCGTAGTGGTTACCAACCAACAAATGGAACCGCGTCTGATCCCTACCCCACTTTCCTATGGGCCATATAGGAACTTTGACTGTTTTCCTCAGCCTTGCCTGTTCACAGAGGTCACCTTTTGGGCCCCTCTGCTAGGTGTGGGCTGTCACCCACATACCACGCCTGGCCCACACACCTACATGCGACCAGTGCTCCGACTAGACGGTACCACGGCAGTAGGGCTGCACGATATGGCCTAAAATCAATACCTCGATATTTTTTTGCCATATCTCGATACACAATATATATCGCGATATTTTGATTTCTCCTGTAAATCACGATATTAAATGTTCAATTCAACCCTTTAATTAATGAAATGACACCGGGATAATGATTCAAGCAGACCTTTCAGTAAGATTTATAAAATTTGCTGCCAAAAAGGGAAAAATCAAAATCAGGTCAAGTTAAACAAACCGTTTACTCCAAAACACACTTTATATATTTACATATTTTCTATTTCAGTAATAGATTTCATTCAGATTTATTTATCTGGTTGAATGTTTCACATGACTGTCTCAATAGATTTCTAAAATTACAACAATGAAGATTGAAAAAAATTGAAAATAACATGAACTAAAACTGGGGATGACTTAATCTAACTTTTATTTCCATAAATCAGCTACTTGTTTACTGTTTGTCGAGCTGAAAGGACTCCATTAGTGACTTCTGTCTCTGAGCCTGGGCTCTCACTGAATTTTTGTGGTAATGTTAGTTTTACAGTATGCTTTTATTTTGAGGGACACGCAGGTTCATAACAGGAAGTTAGTTGGGCAATAAACCGAGACGCGTGAATTAACGCCCCGTGAAACGTCTGTGGGAATCTTTAATGTGCAACATGACCGTTAAAGGACCTGCCCCCCTTCCTCTGTTTACTTAACAGCTCAGAGTTTTATTTTTAGAGCGTTATTAGACCTTTGTGTACGTTTGTGGTGACACTATAAAACTTTGTTTTCTAAAAACCTCTCAGCTCGCATTTTTTTGGTATTCAGCGGTAAATAACGCCAAATGAAGCTCATACAGAATGAACCTGAACCTTAAGTACCTGTCGCGTTTGTTTCTCTTCTTTGTCGTGAAGAGCTGGGAGAGAATCAGGTGAGGATCACACAGGTGGCAAAGCAGCGTCTTTTCTCTCGTCTCCCTATACAGAAACACGCATGTGCAGGAGAGTTTTCTGGATGGGCGGGGGAGTGAGCTGTTTAGTGTGAGAAGCAGCAGCAGAGAGGGAAAGAAACGTAACTGCGAAGAAAATTACATTCTGACGTCTCAAAACATTTACCTGGCAATTTATACTCGATAGTCGCGATATAGTCATTTTATACATCCCACGTGCAACAACCCGCGATATATCGAGTATATTCGATACATCACCCAGCCCTACACTCATGATTACTTTTGGCTATCATAGGCCACCATTGCTAGTGATCTGAGGTTTGAGGATTTAAAGGGCTTACTCACAAATCTGGCTGCTAGTTATGAATTTTCTACACACTGTGCATTCAGAAGCCATGACACCAGTACCGCAAGTAGGGGTGCTGGGGGGGCTGCAGCACCCCCTGCTGGTGGCGCTGATGCACTTGAAAAATGTGTCGACCCCAAAAATAAATACATGACATGAAGTGTTAAATATATACAGTCTCTTAGTTGAGATAATTAGGTTTACACATAGGCGTCAGTTTAGGGGGGGACGGGTGGGACGTGTGTCGTCCCCCCCCCCCACTTTTTGCCAGACGTCAGTTTGCCCCCTTCATGTGTAACCACCAATTCACACTCAAAACGTGCGTGCCACAAATGCGCACTTATACCAGCTTCCACTGCAGCCACATATTCACACAGCCTGCGCTGTGCTCCGTCTGTTTCTGGTCGTTTTTAACAAAGACAAAGTCGCTGGGGCTCGGTAAAGTCTCCAGATCAGTTCAGAACAACAGAATGACAGACTTCGATCTGGTAGAAGTTTATACTTTAAGATCACTGATTCGTTCATTTCGTCAATCAAACAGACACGTAGACAGATCATCCAATCATCATGCAGAAGCCGAGCGTCAGAGCCCACCCACTGCCCCATAGACCCATAGAAATATCATACCATAGACATTATCATACAGTCTATGAGACATATACGTATATAGAGAAGCTGAGCTTCCGATGGGAGGGGCAAAGCCCAGCATTTCACCAATGAGCATCCAGTTTCACGCAGTTGAAAAACCCACTTAATGCTTCCCCACTGGAGCTGCGGGGGTGAGTGAGAAGGAAGTCGTGTCTGTTTTCTGTGACAAGTCGCTAATTCTGAGCAAAAGATATGCATTCGTGCGCACAAAGAGTCAGTGAAATGTACACACAGTGGTTCAGAGTTCACCACTTTCTTTTTCCATTTTAGGGGAAGCTGAGCTTCCTTCGCAGTGTCAGAGTAATCACCACTGGACTGTTTATATCCTGTTTACCGATGACATAGGGGTACGTAGCGAGTCTCCTTCAACTCCAAAGAGCTGTTAAAACCTTTGTTTAGAAGTCCAACACTGTCTGAAGCATTTTTGAACAGAAAATGGTCAAGAAAAGAATATAACAACCTGAGATTAAAAAGATACCTACTTAGACCAGATTTATATTATCAGAGGAACTGTGGTCGCTTTGCACAGGGATTAAAAACCGATCTCCTTCACATTTATTATGAACTATCAGAGGTCCCAGCTGAAACTAATCCACTGCAAATAGAGGGGAGAGCATTTTAATATAGCCTTGCTTTAAGTAGTCGTCATCATCCCCAGCACCTCTCAGAAATCATTTTGCAAATAGTTATTGTTCCCCCCACTTTTTCAGACAAACTGACGCCCTTGGGTTTACATATACCTCAAGAAGGGTATGCTACATATTTCTTGCTTTCAAATGTATAAGTGTGTATTCCCTGGTGGGTTTCCTGAATAAATAAGTTATCAACGCTGCGTGTATCAAAATTGACTGTGGTCACGCCAGCCGCACTTGCCTGAGAGTCAGTCTCGCTATCTGCACCTCAGAATCTGCTGCGCTCTTACGGTATATTTCTTGGTGGTGCGTTCAAGTGAGTTCGTAAGTTAAACTTTCTACACTCCAAAGCCAAGTAGCTTTGTGAACATTTCCAAGATGTTTTACTGCATACATTATTGTTACAAAGAATTATAAAAAGAATTGAAATACTACAGGCTTGTTTGTTCCTTTACATGTGAAATTAAAGTAAATGCAAAAGCTATACTGAATAAAAATGGTTACAGATATCGCATATTCTCCATTCACTGTAATACAATTATGGAAAAATTAATTTAAAAAAAAAATGTTTTTGCAAAACAATTTTTCATCCTTTGTACCTCTGTGACTATTAACAGGAGATTTTTACTGCATAGATGTGGAAAAAATTTGATGGAAATATGACATATTCTCCATTCACTGGAAAACAATAGAAAAGTTATATTAAACTTTTTTTATGAATAAATAAAAAAGTTTTTACCAAACAACCTGAATGGAAGTATCCCTCATGGACCCCTGTGCCTCCATGAGTATTACCAAAGGGTTTTACTGTACTAATGTAGAATGAAAATCGATGGAAATATGACAAATTCCCCATTCAGTGTAATACGAATATGGAAAAATTGCTTTAAGAAAAAAAATCAAATTGTTTTCAAATATTTGTACTGAATATTGCTTTTGCATTTTTTATCATTTTTACATGTAAAGAAAAATGTTCACAAAGCTACCTGGCTTTGGAGTGTAGAAAGTTTAACTTACGAACTCACTTGAATGCACCACTAAGAAATATACTGTAGAGCTCCGCATAAGAGCGCAGCAGATTCTGAAGTGCAGATAGCGCCACTGGCTCTCAGGCAAGTGCGGCTGGCGTGACCACAGTCAATATTGCCAAGGTGTGGGAGTCAGGCCACGCTGACATGTATTTTTTGATCGATGCAGCGAGTTGCGAAGTCATTTGCAGCTATTAGTTTTGTTTTGGGGTTTTTATCACAGCACTCCCTGCTGAGAATGTGTTCCCGCGGCTATGCATGACACCCACCCAAACAGAAACACAGAGATACACAAAGGGTGCTTGATTAGAAAAAAAATAATTGGGCTATATTTTTTTTATGTTGTTGCTTTTCTCATATAGAAATATGGAAGAGGATTAGGGCCACTGAGAAAAAAAAAATTCAAAAAAAAAAAAAAGTCAGAATTCTGAGTTTAAAGTCAGAATCCTGAGATTAAAGTCAGAATTCTGAGATTAAAGTCAGAATTCTGCGAAAAAAGCCAGAATTCTGAGTTTAAAGTCAGAATTCTGAGAAAAAAGTCAGAATTCTGACTTTTTTTGGGGGGGGAATTTTTTTTTTTTCTCAGTGGCCCTAATCCTCTTCCGTATAGAAAAGAAAATCACTTCTCCTCGGTGTAATCCTTAGACAAAGTTACTGTGCTCTGCTACAACCAGGCATCCTGGGTATGATGGGCGTGCATCCCATACTAGTGCCTCTATGGCTACTTTATGGCCAATTCAGTGGTTATAATGGGGGGGGGAGTGTTAAGGGGACAGTATAGGTAGGATAGAAAAGGATGACGGAGAAATGCTTATAACATGAATGGATTGTTCAGGAGGCTAACCCTGCTCGTGCGCAAACTAAGATCCTAAGTTTTCTCTTTCTCCCTCTCTCTATATAATATACGGGCACATAGACATACACAGACTCTCGTACAATTTGATCGGCCGACAAACAGAGAAGTGCTCTACGTGTCAATTGCGCATAATTAGTCTCAACCCACACAGTCACATACACCCCCCACCCCCCCACCCCCAACCCACTCCACCCCCACCGCCGCCGCCCAATCTATCAAAGGAGTGTTTTCAGGAACAAATGCCCAGCTAGGCCTCTTTCCTTCATTTATCCGGATCTTGAGCAGACGTGATGGGACAGGAAACCCGGCTGGCTCATGTAGCCCTCGGTGGCTGTATACGCCAACTGGACTATATCACAACCCTTCCGCTCGCTGAAGCTCAGCCTGGAGGGGCTGCTTACCTGGGTTGCCGCAGTCCGCACATGTTTCATTGCCTGGTCTCGACAGAACATCTTGCAGGAGCCGGTTGTTCCCCTCCGGTTCTCGCGCCATGGTGAGTTTTTCCGTTGAATCTCACCAATGTAGGAGTAATCCTGCCCAAGAACATCCGTTGCTCATGCCCAGCAGGCGAACAGAAAGATGGACAGGTCACCTCTCACATCCAGTCTGAAGCACAGAGATAGAGGCGACGCACGCACTTGCTAGGCGAGTAGGAAAGATGCCTGCCTCCCCAGCCACCACCACTACACACACACACACACACACACACACACACACACACACACACACACACACACACACACACACACACACACACTCTCTCTCTCTCTCTCTCTTTCTCTCTCTCTCTCTCTCTCTCTCTCTCTCTCCTCTCCAATATACAGTACGCTGTAAAATTTTTGAGCGTGATATCCAAGTACATACTGGCCAAATTTTGCATGACCTTCACAGCAATCCTCACAGTTATTTTCTCCTGAATAATCACATTGTAACTTCTTCTGATTTCACATCCAGAATGTTACAGGAATTCGTCCTGAAATAACAACTAAATAGTTTCTTCTACCTTATACTTAACACTGCAAAGCTAGTTTCTGCAAATTTATTGCATATTACTGGCGTCAGTTTCACCAGCAATATACTGCATTATTTTACAGTAAGCTACTTTGGTGTAGTTTGAAATTACAGCATTTAACTGTATACAGAGATACAGCATTATGCTTTAAATTTATAACAAAAAACTGGCCACAGGTTTACTATGGATGACCGTATATTTACAGAAGAACTGTATTTCTGTCTATAGTACAATACAAGCCCTTCACTGTAAATTATCAGTATTTTGGCACAAGCTTTGTCAGTACGGTACTGTATTGTTAACACATACAGTCATGGACAAAAGTATCGGCACCCCTGGAATTTTTCCAGAAAATACACCATTTCTCCCAGAAATTGTTGAATTCACAATTGTTTTTGGTATGAGTTTGTTTATTTCCTTGATGTGCATTGGGGGGGGGAGCTAAAATTGGCATAATTTTACACTAAACCCAAAAAAAGAATTTTAAAAAATGGGCCACACAAAATTGTTAGTATCATTTGAGAACTGTGGGTAAATCATTTAATTTCAGGCATATAATGCTCGTTACTCAGCTGTGGCAAGTAACAGGTGCTGGTACTATACAAATCACACCTGACGCCAGTTAGAATGGATAAAAATTGACTCAACCTTTGTGGTGTGTGCCTTTGTGTGTCTCCCCCATAGATTGCATAATCAGTGGATGTAATGACAGCCAGCTCAAACTGAAGCTTCCAGCAGATGCCCCAACGCCTGGTGGCTGGCTGCAGTATAGGTCATAAACCCCATGCATTCCAAATGACAGGCGGGAAACTTGGAAAAATTATTACACCTCATAGAAATTTTTCTTACATCCGTTTGCTGCAGTGATATGAGGGTATTGTTTGGCTGCAATATGTTAAAGTTCTAATTTTTTCTGAGAAGCATCTTTCTAAGTAGTTATTAGATGTTTAAAAAAATGGGGTCTTACAACACGTTTCAAAATGATTGACAGCTGCTGTTCTTGCATAGTTCTTTCTGGAATGGCAAGATATGTCAAAAGGCAGCAAGAAGAGATTGGACTCGTTGCTTGAAACCCTCCACTTGAATCAAAAAAAGAGTTGTTCTGCAGTAAATTATTTTAACCGACCTATGGGATCGTTGCAGTTTTTTCAATAAGTTGATTATATTTTGTCTGTTTTACAGTCTATGGTTTTAATACGTTTGAGTCATAAGCTAACGAGCTAAAACACCTAACTTAATTAAGTCCGGTAAATAAGGGTTACTGATACCAAGGTGTTACTTCTCAGATGCCTGGTCATCTGTCGATCGTCTGAAAACCGTTGTTGCTGCTGATATGATTCACTGTCCGCATTAACAGGACTGAATCATGTCATTCATTAACTTTCGAGTTACCAGAATCCCCAGGAAAATGATTTTTTTTACTGAAGTTGTAAAAGCAAGGTAATGTAAACAGTTTCAGTAAATCTTAATTTCTCTTTTGCTTATCCTTTCTTTCCTAACTTTAAAATGTTTGGTTTCCTTTTTGGGATCTGCACTTTCAAGTTCATAATGTAGGTTTAAAAAACAAACTAAAAATAAATAAAGGAAATGCAAAAAGAATGTTGTGGTGTTCAACTTGGCACTTATGTTCTACATAAATTCACTGTCAGTAAGATGTTTGTAGTGTTTGCATTACTTGAGTTGAAATTTAAAAATGTTACCATTGTCATTCCAGGTGAGTGTTCTTTATTTCTCAGAATGTTAAATTTCCCTATGCACTTTATTTGTATGTTTGTCCTGTTTATCCATGTTTTTATTTGCATGTTTGTCCTGTCACAGTTTGTCCTGTTTGCCAAGCATGTCTTGTCCCATGTTCCCACTCGAGGCCTACACCTTGTCTGGGTGAGCAGGCTTTCAGCTAAGATGGGCCACCTGTGTTGAAATGCTAGTTTCAACACATTTTCCTAATTTTATTTTAATGACCAGGGGTCTGTTGCACAAAAGTAGGATTAAGATATCCAATGAATGAATGAAAATGAATGAATGAAAATGTTTATTTTGAAAAATGTAAAAGAATTACACGAAGCAAACAGAGTTAAAACTGAGAAAATTTGCAATTTCGTGTTAAGTCAGAAGAAGACAAAGAAGCAACAAAATAAATATATAAAAGAAAAAAAGAACCATACTGGCAGAGAGTAGTGTGTGTTTGTCTAAAAAGCTGTTCAATCTACTGTTGAAAAGTTTTTCAAGAATTTTGGAGAATTGTGGTAGGAGGGAGACAGGTCTGTAGTTTGTGAAATGGTGTTTGTTCCCCGTTTTGTACAGAGGTATAACTTTTGCTATTTTCATTTTATTTGGAAATGTACCAGTTTGGAATGACAAGTTAAATATGTATGTTAAGGGTTGAGAAATCCCCTCAGTAACCTCTTTCACAACACTCATATCAATGTCATCACAGTCAGTGGAAGTTTTATTTTTACATTGCTTGACGACATTCATAATTTCTTTCTCATCTATTGCTGTGAGAAACATGGAGTAGAGGTTTCTGTCAATAAGTTTGTCATTCCTAACATCAGATGAACCAGGAACTTTTTTCAGCCAGTGCTGGACCAATACTTACAAAGAATCTGTTGAACCCATTATCAATACCATCTTTATTATATATTTCACTATCTTCATCAATGAAATGTTCAGGGTAATTTTTTTGTTTAGTGTTAGTTTTTATAATACTGTTTAGTACTTTCCATATCCCTTTTACATTGTTTTGACAAATGACATTTTGACGTCATATACAGCATGAAGTTAAAATCAAGTGCTGCAATAAACTGGATCCATACTAAAGCAATCTGATGAATGATGTTGAATTTTGTCCATATTTTACAGGTATCACAGCGAAATTTCAATGTTGGTGGCTATGTTGAAGCCTGTTTAAAACACTTCAATCTTCAATAAATGTCGAAAATCGGTGTGGATTCCTCCATTGATTTATTTTGTCAATCTCTATGGAATGTTTGTACATACAAAAGTCTATAAGTACGTCAGAATATTACTATGAGGTCAGGGAAACTTTGCCAAACCCTCACCTGCGGTGGAGTACCTGGCCAGATTAACTTGTGATACAACATGAAACATCTATCACGGTTCTCATTTAAGTCTAATGATACGTTTTTCACATCAAAACATTCGATTGTATAGCTTAATGTTGTGGAGGTTGAATTAATAGTTGAATTAATAGTTATGAGAATGTTAACAAGAACGGGTTTGAGCTTTTGCCCTCTGTTCATTGTTTTTAGGAGGAGGACTAAAAAATTTCAGGGCTCTTTAATCCCCAGGGCAATTCATTTACTTAATGGCAACTAGCTTTTTGGTTGCTCATGTTTCTTTTGCACCGTTATTATTGCTGCCCTACTTGCACTTTCACACTTTGCACTTTATGCATTTACTTGTATGTTACTCTCCATTTTTGGTATGAGCTCTGGACTGAACATGGTTCGTGCTTTTGTATATGTACAGTGTTTCTTATTGTGTTTCTTATTGGGCTATATGTTGTTGTATTATTTCTGTATTTTGGACTTTTAATTGAGTCTTAATGTCATTGTCTACCTTGTCTTTTGTGTGTTCTGGCTGCAACGCTTAAATCCCTTGACGGGACAATAAAGTGATTCTGATTCTGATTAACTACATACTAAAACATAGAATACAGTTGTTCTGTGTGCTTTGTTTTAATCTAAAAAAAAGAATAATACCTGGAAGAAATACTTATATCAATTAAAAAAAAAAAAAAATATATATATATATATATATATATATATATATTTTTTTTTTAAATTTATTTATCAATTTGTAGACATTTCAGGGGACCCCGTTTGGATTCCAAGCGATCCCAAATTCTAATGCTTTTAAAATATGACATTTTTGCAAAAAAAATATATAGATATTTTCAAGAAATGTAACTAATACTGGCTTTAAATACCTTTACTTCTCTCGTGTAGTGACATTCCTGCAGTTGTGCCACCTGACATTTCTGGTCGCGCCACCTGACATTTCAACTAATTTCCACTGAAAAAGGCATCTGTGTGGACAACTGTAGTAGCATAAACCATTGTTATAAAGAAAATTTGCATCATTTTTGAGTAAGATAAACAATTTTATGTTTAAATAACATTTCACCAGTGTTATATTGGTTGTACCACCTGACATGGAAATTGTACCAGTCACCAATGAGCTGAAAAAAATCTATTGTTATAGGGTTATATTGTTATATTCTTGAATATTTGCAAGAAATCTACAAACTTTTCCACTTGGTCACAAATGTGAGTTGGGGTCCTCTGGCTGATGCAGTTTCCTGTTAACTATTACGTCCTCTTCATTTTAAACTAAAAGTCCAATTTTACGGTTGCGCCACCCTGACATTTGACAAGATGGAAATTGTGGGACAAAAGTTTTTTAAATTTCTCAACACCTTTAAAATTATTATTTTTTTTGCAAAAAATGCCTTTTTTGAAAAAGTTCAAGCATAAAATATTGCCACTTTATATATTATTTAAATTTACAATCATTGAGATATATATAAATATATATAAATAAATTAAAAAACACTTTATATATATTTACATATATATATAGTGTTTTTTTGATTGGGTGCAGAAGCCGTTCAGGACAGCTTTTTTTTTTTATCAAAGAAAATCAAGTGCAATGAAAGTTTATCATCCAGTTTTTACCAACAACATCGCACTGATTCTGAAAAAATAAGCTAAAATCAAAGCATAGCCCTTCAAAATGTGAAGCGCATATCTTTAAAAAAAAAAAAAAAAAAAAAAAAAAAAAAGACGTCACAACTACGCGACAGCGAGAGTGCTTCTGTAGCTCCATGACAGCGACACCATCTATGTAAAGCACAACCTGTGTAGTACAGTCTATGATAGTATGACGGGCTCTGGCAGTGCAGTACTCGCAGTCGGTGAGGGCTTCTAATCCCAGAAATGTCGACTGCTATGAATTTCGGGTCTAAAAGTTTTAAACCTCGTCCCCCTGACAAAGGCTCGTTTCCTTTGGATCATTTCGGTAGGATGACGCCTGGATTTTTGTATTTCTTGTATTACGCACATATCCACAATGGCGGACTTGGTTCGCAAGTATTCTGAATTGTTATGTCTGTTTCACCTGAGTGTTTTCAACCCCAGTTTTTAAACATGATAAGTATGACTATGCTGATCTAGGTAAGCACGCATCGCTCCGGAAGATACTCCAGTGTTACGACGGCATATTCGGGCCAGCTAAAGAAACATCTGCCCCTTTGCCGTACATTTCTAGTTGGATAAATCACCACCTTCACATCACTGTGATGGTTTCTCCTATACAGCCCCAATACACGGCAATGTCTTTTCAAAGTCTGAATGACTACAATAATATGGGGATTCTGGGTTGAAATCAGTAGTATCTCCCTATTGCTGAGTCCAAGTAAAAGGAAGAATTTTCTAAGCCCGTCCATGATGTAGTAAAGTGGGTAAAGGGTAGCTCCTACAGGTTTTAAGTTTTAACTTAAATGTCATAATTTTACTATATTATTTTTGTTAATCTATGGCAGTTTTTAATAAATGTAACACGCCTTTCAATAAATTCACACAGTTGAAATTTATGTAGAATGTGTGCCCTTATCCTCTTAGGTGAGTGTAAAGCCTTCAAAGAGAAGTTCATGAAATGCTTGAGGGACAACAGCTTCGACAACTCAAAGTGCAGAGTGCAGTCAAAGGACTACCTGGCATGCAGAATGGACCAGTAAGAATTGAACCTTGCACTTCTCATATGCAAAACATGTTGTAACTTCATTTTAATGCATGTATATTTGTTGTCACAATCAGTATTTACTCTTCATGTTTATAGTCAGCTCATGGCCAAGGAGCCTCTGGAGAAACTGGGATTTAAGGACCTGATGGACCCCAGCCCCAGCCAAGCAGGAGGGGACATTAAACCTTGACAAATATTTCTGCAAAAATGAAAATTATATATATATATGTATATATTCATGCTTGTAAAATGCAATTATGAAATAAAATGAAATTACTTTGAATGTTTACTTTTGAGTGCACAAAATCTTGAGTCCACAATCTTTGAGTTTACTTTTGAGTGTGAGATTCAACCTGGATTCAAATTTAAGGTGGTTAATCATCAGGTCTCTCAGACAATTGACGTGCTGATGTGTCCATGTCGCTGTGTTCACCGTGTTGCTTTGAATTAGCCTGTCATCAGTGAAAGCCTTTCAGGAAAACCTTTATTAATTTCACATCCAGATCTCAGGTGTGACACTGTGACAACCTGGTCGAAGTCTATGAGTCTTGATGTTCACAAACTTGAATTGTGAAAATGCTAAAACAGCAAAATGTTGGTGCCAGTGACTTAATTGCAGTCAACTCCAACACCTCGGTATGATACTGATGTAAAATGCACAAAACGCTGCCAAAGATACATTGAATTTGCTTATTTTATCATATAGGCTGGCACATTGTTGCTTGCCATGTACAGATTGGAAAATTCAAGGAGAAAATAACTACACAGCCAGACAATACATCTAACATACAAAAATGTGTTTTTCTGTTCAAACTGAACTTTATTGTTATTTTTTGGAACAAGATGAATAATTGACAGCCAGTCATACAAAAAAATATTGTGGGAAATGTACAAAAGGCACATGTACATATACACAGAAACTTCAAGCAGATAGCAATAGTCTAACAATTGATGACAACAAATGTATAACACAAAATCAACAAATAAAATAACACATGCCTGGATAAGAAGTTCGGCAAATCATTTAAAACCAAGAGGGTCAGAAATAATGGATAACCCACTGATGCCACATTGTTCATGACATCTTTCTACTGATCACAGTAAAATGTCTATGGCCTTCTTACAACCCTATAGATGACACATTATGCTTATTTATATGAACTAGTGCCATCTGTGAAGGAATCTTGCTTAACTCTGATTCACCTAACAGGCAAAACTGCAACATTGTTTGAAAATTAACTGAAGGGCTACCTAATTGTTTTGAAACTTACAAATAATTAAAAAAAACAATCAAATAAACCTGAATTATCAACATGTAGAAACTTCAATGAAAACAGACACTAAAGTCAAGTCAGTAGCAGAAGGAAACTGACACATGAGCAATTTCTTAGCAATTCCAGTTATTTACACTTCGAATTTGTTTAACTGCTTGGGTTTAAAATTGAGTTAAAGAATCACCAAATTCTTTCTGGGGTTGGATGAGACATTAAAAAATGGCAAAATGAAATTCTGACTGTTTCCTCACAGGAAGTTGTCAAAATATTAGTCTGAAATGTTTACCAGTCTGAAACAATGTTTTTTTTTTTCATGAAAACAGAGCAGAAAGGGTAACTGATGACTTTGTTTATTGGAGAAACAAAATCATGATTATTCTCAGCAAGAAACTCAGATTTGGTGGTAGTAGGAAGGGTAAGAAATGCTTGTGTGACACCAGAGCTATAATATGTATGTGTCACCTAAATGTTAACACATGAAATTGAAAGTGTACATTTCTATTTGAAATTGATATAAATGACACAGTTGAGAGGGAGATCAATTGTGGAGGAAAAGCGATGCACTAGCGAGAGGAGTTAGAACTGGAGCGAGACCTATGTCGACGGCGGCCAGGCGATCTTGACCTGCGGCGCACTGGAGAGCGGCGTCGTGGAGATCGAGACCTGGCAGAAAAATCAAGGAAAACATCAGGAGATACAGATCAAAAAGATGGGTAGCATCTTGACGTAACAACCAATTATGCAACAGTTGCTATATTACTTGGGCCTGAGTTCTGCAATACAGTCCATCTTTCAGCTGCCTTAGTTGGCAAGTTTGGAGGCCTCAATGCACCCCAAAAACTCAAACTTTGCACAAAAGATTCATGGCCTGAAGAAAAACAAACTTAGTTGGGGCTTTTATATGAGAGCCTATTTTCGCCAGTTAAAAAATAAAAATGAAAAAAATTGCTTTATCGAGAAATGTTTTTGCCCCCAAAAATGTTGAAATTTCAAGATAAAAACTCCAAATATTGCCCATAAAAAGTCCAAATTTGGAGTTAAAAAGTCATTTCATTCATGGTTTGACTTTGTTTAAAGTAAGTCTCAATGTGCTCACAATTCAGTTCTCTATGATATTAAACAGTAGCTAGCGCTCAGTCAGAAGTAAAACTATTGTTTATTACGGTTTCTTCCCTCTACTATCACAAAATTTCGACTTTATACCTCAAAATAAAATTTCGACTTGACATCTCAAAATTTCAAGTTAAAAAGTGTAAATGAAAGATTATCTTTGCGAGAAGATTTTCATGGTATAGCCTTGAAAGTATTTTAAGGAAGAAAGAAAAAGCTCTGGTGAATAAGAAATTTTGACTTTCTATCTGGAAATTTTAACTTTTTATGGGCAAAAAAAACCCCTCAGCAAAGCAAGTTTTCATTTTTACTTTTTTAACTGATGGAAACAGGCTCTCACACTTTAAGTTTCTTGCCTCTAAGATCTTGACTTAATTAGGGCCCAGTTGCTGTTTTAATTGTTTTTATTTGTGTCGTTTATTTTGTTTATTTATGCTTTTATTCTGGTTGTAAAGTGACCTTGAGTGGTGAGAAAGGCGCTTTTAAATAAAATGTATTATTATTATTATAAAAGTTTACACTCTCTCCAGCAGAATTTTCAAATTTTTTTGGCATGTTCTCAGAAAATATGAATAATAACACAAAAACCTTTCTGTCACTCATGGTTAGAGGTTGGGTGAAGACATTTATTAACAAACAACTGTGTTTACTCTTTTTCAACTATAAAGACAAGAGAAACTTCAAAAATGACCCTGTTCCTTTTTTTATACACACACACACTGATTACAAGCAAATAGATCACAGGTGAGGATGGTTACCTTTAGTAGACATTCAAACACATTTGTGTTAACTTTTATGAATTTTCAGGTCAAAACCACCAGAGTTGTGTAAACTATTTAACAGGGTCATTTTTGAAGTTTATGTTGTCATTATGGTTTAAAAAGAGTAAACTATTATTTTTTTCAATAAATGTCTTCACCCAACCACTAACCATGAGTGATAGAAAGGATTTGGGTTTTCATTCATAATTTCTGAGAAAAGGCAAAAAAAAAAATCAGGAATTCTGCTGGGGGGGGGGGGGGTAAACTTTTGGGCACAACTGTCACTGTTCCACAAATTTCAGTATCTAAATGCCCAAAAATTCATGAAAAACTTTAAGGGGGGGGGTCAGACCTGATCGTAAAATTTGTTTTTTGAATCCAGTTTGAAAGCTTATTAGCTGTATCCTTAACAAAGCAGTATTACCTACACCTACAGTTTTGCCTCTGCACCAATCACACTGTTGACATATCATGATAACTTGCAATAAGCTCCCGTATTATACCCAAAAATATTGACATTAAAAAAAGCACACACTGATAAAGCTTCCTTCCTCCCTCTACCACTGACTTTTCATGTCACTTAGAAAGTCCTCACAGATCCTTGAAAAAAATGATTTTTTAGAACTTTGTGCTTATAAACTGGTTGACTACAGATGGAAAAACACTACTCTATCTACTATAGTTTATCTATTATGCTGAATTTAATATGATTCTACCTTAACTAAAAACTTGTCAATTATGCTATGTATTACATCACAGAGCTTCCCCAAATTCCATGCGCAATTCCACCCTTCACTTATCTATTCACTTTTTGAATTACTTTTTCGGTGCTACCCTAGTTGAAAAAGCAACTTTTTGCATTTTTGATGACCTGCTATACTGCAGATGACAACGTTTTTAAAGTCACAGCCTTGCATACTTGTCAACTGAGCTGAATGTGATGTTATGACTGACTAAAGCACAGTACTGACTGTTGCACAAGCAGATTCTGCTGTAAATCACATGACTGCAACAGGCATTAATATAAAGAACAGGGTGGGGAGCCTGTTCATCTTTGTCAACTGTTCCTAAAATGATACACTTTGCTTTGCCCTTTCAAGCACCAGAGTGTATCTCATCGCTTACCTCCTCCTAATACGAGGTGGGGTGCGTCTCCACATTGGTGGTGGAGGGGGCATCCTACGGGGAGGGGAAAACCTCCGGGGTGGAGGGCGCACTGTGGGAGCTAGCACTGCTGTGACAGTGATCTCCTGACCATCAATCTGACCTGAGGGAAATCAGAAAATGACACTGGAAATAAGTTGATTCGCGGTCCCATTACACTCATTGTCTATCTTACTGCATTGCACCGACAGAGCATGACTTGTTTGAGAGATGTGTTTCTTTTTAATGCCGATGTCCTTCCACTTCACCTCCATCCATGTGTTTCAGGGCCTTCTCTGCCTCCTCGGGTGTTTCAAACTCAACATAAGCATAGCCTTTGGACAAGTGAGGGTGGATCCTATTCATGGGCATGTCAATCATCTTGATCTTGCCATAGGTAGAGAATATTTCCTGAATGTGTTCCTGCGACAAAAAAAATCAAAAGGATAGAAATATATTGGATACAAAGGGTTTTTACACCCACACACAGCTCTCAATGAATGAAAGTAACCATCAGAAAATGGGTAAACTGAAGTCATGAAGGGATGGACAGGATCAGCAACAAGTCCCAGGCAGTTCAGTGATACTTAACTGATACTAGTGGACAATGTGCCAAGAAATTATCCCCAATGCCATTACAACTTCACCAACAGCCTAAACCATTAATACTAGGCAGGATGAATACATGCTTTCATGTTGTTTACACCAATTTCTGACCCTACCATTTGAATATAGCAGCAGAAATCAGCACTCATCAGACAAGATAAAATTTTTACTATCTTTTTTTGTCAGAATCTGGTGAGCCAACATGCATTTTGGACTCAGTTACCTGCACTTAGCTGATAGGAGTGGCATCTTAAGTGAATTCTGCTGCTGTGTCCCATCCACCTCAAGGTTGGACATTTTGTGAGAAGGCCTCTTGCACACTTTGGTTGTAACAAGGTTTTGGCCTCTCCACATAAAAGGCCCTTGGAGTGCTTACAAAAGTCAGAGATATTTTTCTGCATTTCTTGTGGTGGTTGGGGCATTATTTTTCCTGACTCTCTGTCTGCTATATGGAGTGTGCTCATCTGTGTGTGCACACAACAAGGTACTGGCCTGATCTACAACCCCAATTCCAATGAAGAACATTGTGTAAGACGTAAATAAAAACAGAATGATTTGCCAATCAGGTTTAACCTATATGTAACTGAATACACTAGAAAGAAAACATATTTACTGTGATACTGATGAACTTGAACTGATGCCTGTAACTCCCCAATATAAAACTGTAGGGAAACACTGAACAGCAGGAATCAAATACATTTCACAGTTCTTTTTTCACTTTATTGTTATCTGACACAAAGTGATAATTAATGAAGAAAAAAGACTGAACTGTTGCAGTATCACATCAGGCAACATAAAAGTAAAAACAGTGATGGGATCTGAATGTTTATATACACATAAATGAGTAGGGATCATAAGCTTTACCTTGATCACATTTCTGGTGAGTCGGCCCAGGTACACTTTGGTTGGTTTGGGTGTGGAGCTCCTACGTCGTCGGTCCCTGTCATCCTTTTTTGTCGATTTTGACCTGGTATCACATGTATATTTTTGCTTTCTTAATTTTACTTAAGATGCTTTTACCTATCAAGTTTTAATATTATGTTTGTTGACATCAAAGTTCTCACTACATGGTTGTGCTAAGATTCAAACTGTTTGAAGATTATTTGGAAATTCTTTTTAGACCTTAATCTAACCATAGTTGCAGTAACAACACCATATTACCCAATAATAAAAAATCCTCAAGAAAACTCCCCAAACAGCTCACTGCTGGTTCAATAAGTGAGGGATTCCATACTTGGAGCGTGAGCGTCGCCGGTTGTTATGGCGTTGGCGGCTTGGGCTGGGAGAGGAAGATGAGGAAGATGAGGAAGAAGAGCGGGAGCTAGATGAGCCTGAGTGGCTGGTGGCAGAGGAACTTGAGCCACTCGAAGAGCCTGAGGAGGAACCTGAGCTGCTGCTCGAGCTGGAACTAGAGAATACGAGATAAAACCTTAAAAATTACACACCTACACTTTTGGAACAGCTATTTTTCCCATACAATAAAAATTAGTCTGACTGGGTGAGGAAATAAGTCCATTACAACTCAACAGTGTGTGGTGTGAGCTTTAATAAAAATCATAAAGTCTCTGACCTGCTGCTCCCAGTTGAAATACTACGTCTTGTGCGTTTTTTTTCCTGGCCCCTGCCTTTTTCTCCTTCTTTCGTGGTGCCTGGCTTCTCCTTTCCACGCTGTTTATTCTTGTCATCTTCCCTCCTCTTAGCTGGGGAAGGTGCCCTGGTTTTGGAAAAGAGGAGAAAAGATCAAATTTGGGATTTAGTTAATATTCTGTGAAGGTGTATATTACAAATGCTGCTTTAAACAACACTGTTATCTAGGATATGAAAGCACAGGTATTTACAATCAGTACAGGTATATGCATAGTTTTGAAAAGAAGTATGTTTACATTCAATAACACAGTAAAAGTTGCATTTGATGATCAAGCTTACAACCCAGAAATGTCAGGAAGTCTCAAAAAATGTTGATACACTCATATTCTCATGATTTTCAGATAAATCTAACTGTGTCATAAAATACTGCCATTTAACAATTCATACCATGAAAATTTTTCAAAAAAGGACAGGGACAACAAAAGATACAACAAATGTTGTGTGATGCCATACTGAAGCACTGCAAGGTGTCGGAGGAAACAAATAGGATAGAATACCCCTCTGTTAGTCTCACAAATAGGGAGAGGTCCAACACATCATATCACGGTTAAAACTGGGCCATGCAAAGTAAAAACCATATAAATCATATGAGGTACACAGAATTATGGGTTACTTTTGCAGGTCCATCCCCATTTCAGATATACTGAGGCAAATCTTACAAGTCAAAATTGACAATCCTATTGGAAACCATAGGTGTCCTCTCCTTTATAAGACATCATTTGTGAACAGTTCAAGAGTCACGATCTGTGATGATTGAGGGATAAATAAGGGTCAAAGACATGGATATCTTACACATCTGAGGAGGCACACTTAGGGCTCAGTATAGGTTGTAGAGCCACATATGCTGCCATCCACACAATTCCTTTCTTAGGGGAGGCCTAGTATACTTCTGAATGAAAACACTATCCCACACTCTGCATGTTATACCACAGAATCATTCCATAAAAGATGAGCATGGGTACTCCAATGACCTGCATTCCTGCATTGTGCACCTAAAATATTTTGGGCTGGATGAAAAAAAAGGTGTTCAATTACGGGGGTTGTCTCGGCGGCCACAGATTTTTTTTTTTCCCAATGTATTCTATATAACAGTAACTTTTAAACTGAAAACACAAAAAGTGTTTATCAACCACAGTACATCGTAGAACTCATCAGATTCAATGATGATGATAATAATAATAATAATAACTTCATTTATAGAGCACCTTTAAAAACAACAGTTCTCAAAGTGCTTTACAGCAGGGGTCCACATTAAAATCAGAAAGAAGGAGAACAGCCTAGGCAGTACAAGACCCTATGATGATGAGACCATGAGGACCCGTGGTAAGAAGAAGTAAAAAAGCAATCAGTTAAATGTAAAACAGATAAAAACTAAACTAAAACTGAATGATTACATTAATAAAGAGGATAATAACAGCCAAAATTTAGATTGAAAATAACTTAAAATGCTCAATTCACTATAAAATAATTGAAATAATGACAACAGTAACAGTGAATTTATATGGCTTCAATAATACAATAAGCAATCATAACCTGTGAAAGAGGATAAAAAATCAAACAGCTAAAACGATTAAATTGAGCAAATTGATGAGCAAGTAAATAAACAAGTAAATGAGTAAATAAATCAAAACCTTAAAGGGCAGTAAGAACACAAAAGAGGACAGTAATAAAGTAAAAAGATAGGAATAATAATAAGAATAAGAATAAAAAGACGACATCACATAAAAGCAAGACGGTAAAAGTGCATTTTAAGAAGAGATTTAAAATATGATACTAAATCTACAAGCCTTATATCCTCAGGCAGGTTGTTCCAAAGTCCAGGGGCACTGATGGAAAAGGCTCTGGCTGTTTTCCAAACCTCCTACTACACTAGTGGTGCCTACTACTTTGGCTGAAATTCAGTATTTAGTATGCAGTATGCGAAAACTTGCAAGATCTGTAGTATACTACAAGTTCCTGGATGTTTCTACTGATCTGGGGAAATTTCTCAGAGTGCAACCGACCAGTCTACCTGGCATACTGTTTCCCACAATGCACTGTGTTAATGCTGTTTGTCTATACAGGAGCACTCAGGTTTATGTGAATTACTGATACCTACTGGAATAAATCAGCACAACTACAACACAATAACAAAAATGTTAGACGGTCTGTAAGATAAAAGTGAAGTAACAGAAGAAACACCTGTGGTTCTACTCACTTCATAACATGAAAGAGGTGTTTACTTCTACGAAATTCATAAAAGCCAGTATAAATCACGTATTCACTTTTTTTCAACTGACAGCCACTGAAAATAATGAAAAGACAAAGGAAAAAAAAAAACCGCCATATTGAAGACTGTCCCATTTGCGCTAATTTTGCACAAAGGAGAGAGGACGGAGAAGACTGATAGGAGAAGAGATAATCGAGGAAACACAAAAGCTGGCTTTGCAGAATTTTCTTCACTGACACACCCCCACATGGGATGACAGTTTCTGATTGGATGTTGCTCCGGTTCAGAAACTTTCTCTAACATTTCATATCGGCGGAGTTAAATGATAGAGAAAAGGCACCGCTGAAATCAGTCTCTGAGGATAAATCTGAAACAGGTCAACAAAGCTGGGATTAAAAACATGTTTGATGTGAGTTTGAAGCACAAAATGCTGAACACAACCATCAATAAACCAATACAACACATCAATACGAAGCTTTTATAGCTGTATCAGATTCATCAGCCAATAATTCAGATAGTTATGTAAAATAAGGCAAAAGTAGTAATTCATGATCAGTTATTTTCCCTATTTATTTTCCTGCATTTTCTCTTTCTTAATAGAGAGAATTTAAGTCAGAGAATAAGTCTGTCGGGACAGAAACACATTACATTTCAGTTTATGAAGTTTCATTTATAAGTAGGAGGTTTGTAAAGAGAGACATGATTTCTATTTTACCCTGAAATCTAACTGTGGCCCTATAGATAATAGGTTTCAGGGTTCACGATCAGATACGCTCTGGATAAAGGATAAAAATTAATGAATGATCCAGTAATGGTGCATTTTATCCCCCAAAGTGACCGGTGCGCTTCTCAATTGGACAAAGAGGAAACAGAACGCAGGTTTTCTTCATGTGAAAGTGTTTGTTAAACAGGTTAAATATAAGTTAAAGCTCTGTTACTGTTTATATTTCATTAGAGTTGGTAAAGTACACGTGCAGACGAACAAACAGCTGTTAGAGCTGAATGGCAGATGCTCCTGATCAGCTGACGCCGTCAGCACTAAAAGACCTCATGTCATGAAACGCCCTGGAGGAAAAGACGTCTCATTTGCCAAACGAATATCCTCATCTCCTCTCTCCTTTCTTCATTTCCTCGCGTCTCTCTCATACATCTCTGGTGGGAGGAAGGATGGAATTTGGCTGAGGGACCAAGATGGCTCGGTAAGGCGCTAACAAAGTGAAGCAAAAGCTGTAATTTGAACGAAAAGAAGACCCTTAATGTATAAAACTCTAGTGAAAATTGTTTGTCACCATGCCAAAAGGGGAAAACAAGAGGAAATACTGTGCAGAATACTCTGCCAGCAGACTTTCTTAGCTATGCCAACAAATCTGCTACTGAAGACCAAATGGAGAACGATGACTTCTCAATGAACCCGCAACCAGAAACCCCCTCTAAATCCCCGATGCACAAGAGGGGAATTCAACAATTAACAAGACAGCGTGGTAGCACGGCTCTCACTTCTGATTAACAACAGAGCAGATACACTGGAAAAGATGGTTGGTGCCAACACTTCAAAAATTGAAGGTGTAAAGAAAACTATTGATTTCGTGTCCTGTGAGCTGAAGGATATTAAGATGAAAATGAAAAAGGTCAACTTAAGGCTAAAAACGGAGGAACAGAGCATAAGTTCCTACAAGAGTCATGTCACAGAGATGGAACGTACTCCCACAGATAGAATCTGAGGCTTCAGGGGGTCCCTGAAAACGACTATGAAAATATTAGGGCAAAAGTTACCAATATTTGCCAGGAGGTGCACCCAAAGGAGAAGTTAAAGCTTCCATACATGATCGATGTCGCACACAGCCTTGGTAGGAAAGATCACAACGAGAAGACGCCACGAGCTGTCATCGTACAGTTCTTATCCCGCACCATGAGAGATGCTGTGTGGAAGACCGCCACAACGTCCGGATTTCTGAAGGACAACAAGATTCGATTTGCAGAGGATCTCATCTTAGCAGACTGGAAGAGAAGAAATCTTCTCTGGTCTGCAGTAATAGAGGCTCGGGCTGCTGGTAAATTGACCTACTTCGTCAGGGGGCGTGCCTTTGCAAATGGCACAGAAATCTCCCCGCCAGCCACATCCTGATCTTCTAATAAGTTGAAAGTGTGGTACAACTATACACATCGTTCCCAGTTCATTCAAATGTTGAGCAATTAATTACAATAGATTCACTTTTTATCTGTTAGTTGCATAACCAGTTCTGGGGCATTTTCAAATCTCCAAGGTTTAATTGAGTTTTCTTTTGTAATATAGGTCTAAAAAGACTTTGTGTTCTGGGGTCATGGCTTTTACTAGTTTTAAGGCATTTAAAGTTAGTGGAGCTTGTGTTCAAACTCTTCTTAAAAACAAACAAAAAAAAAAAACTGCATTCCACTGTGTTTTTCTGAGGATTTGTTTTTATATCCTCTATGTCTTTATCTCTTCTTTCTTTTAATGTCAGGGGTTTAAGGAGTAATCTGAAACGGAAAGCTGTTTTTCTATTTTTAAAGAACTTTAAAAATGACTTTTGTTTTATACAAGAGTCTCACAGTCTTTAAGGTGATCTGCCCTTTTGGAAAACTCAATTGGCAAAGAATTATGGGGGGCACATGGATCTGAGAGATCAGCTGGGGTCACAATTTTATAAAACAACTTTTCAGGTGAAATTCTTTCCCATTATAGTGATCCAAATGGGCACTTTATCATAATGGTACCATCTATTTCTGAAAAAATAACAATAATGGTTAACATGTATGGTTATAACTCTAACTCTGAAAACAATTTGTTATTGGAAACTCTTGATGAGAAAGCACAACTCTGGTTCAATAAGTACCCTCAAGCTTTTCTGATTTTGTGGGATGACTTCAATGGTGTTTTGGGTGATAATTTAGATAGATTTCCACCAAAAAATTCCAACTCTCCTCACCACAATTTAAAAGACTTTGCCCAAAAGTTTGATATTTTTGATGCATGGAGAATAAAATTTCCCACTCTAAAATCATAAACATGGAACTCCAAAGACTTCTCCAGACAATCCTATATTGATTATTGGCTTGTCTCACGAAAACTTGACCTTAATAATATACACATAGACATCAGTACACCTCCCTTCTCCAACCATAAGACAATTACACCTTAACCATTGTAGTGTCTTCTAAATCAAACATTCCCAGAGCCTTATGTCGGAAACTTAATAATACTCTTCTCTCACATGATACTGTAATAAAATATATCACCATTTTAATTAAGACTCACTGGGAGAAGGCTCTCACACAAAATTCATTTTTTCAACACTGGGAACTCGTAAAATTTGAAATTAGAAAATATATGAGATCCTATAGCAGCAACTTGGCAAAGACTCGAAAGATGGAGGAAGTTAAGTCTCAAATTGCATTTTTATCAAAAAAACCCCAATGAAAATCTTACAGAGGAAGATCTACAACAACTCAGTGATTGCCAGAAAAATTAGACAACATCTATAAAACAAAAGCTCAAAGGGCCTTTGTGAGATCAAGAAAAAAAATGGATGGAAGAAGGCGAGCAATGTTCTTCCTATTTCTTCTGTCTTGAAAAATCAAAACTCAAGAAGTCATCAATAGATACTTTACAAATCAATGGAGAACTTGTCAGCGATAGTAAAAGGATTGCCTCTTTTTGTTCAAACCTTTACAGCCAACAATACACTTCACACTTCTCAGAAGAAATGACATCTGAACTCTTTGACCGTAATACAAATCTTAAGACAATTTCTGTAAGTGAACGATTGCTCTGTGACAACATTTTATCAACTGAGAAAGTGTTGGATGCCATTTCTAATCTTTAAAACAATAAATCTCCGGGTAACGATGGACTTAGTGCAGAATTTTATCCGAAATTTTCAAAAGAAATAGCACCCTTCTTATTTAATGTCTTCTCAGAAAGTATAGAACAGGGAACACTACCTCCTACACAAACACAAGGACTTATCACTCTTATTCCAAAGCCCAGGAACGATTTACTTTTGATCGATAACTGGTGCCCTATCTGTTTGCTTAACAATGATTACAAGACACTGGCTCTTATTCTTGCAAAAAGGATTAAGTAATCTATATCTTCCATAATCAATGAATCACAATCCGGCTTTATGTTAAACAGACACATTGCTACCAATGTCAGATTAGTTTTGGATCTACAAGACTACTCTGAACTTTTCATTGATGGAAGTTTTATTCTGTTTTTAGCCTTTTATAAAGCGTTTGACTCCCCTGAACATCAAGTTATTTATCATTCACTTCATAAATTTGGTTTCGGTAACTATTTCTGCAAAGGTATACAAATGTTCTACAAAAATGGCAGTTCCTCAATCAATCTTAAATACCGTACCTCACCTCGTTTTATGTTCAATCAATCAATCAATCTTTATTTATATAGTGCCAAATCATAACAAACGGTATCTCAAGACACTTTACAAAACATTAGCAGGTTGATACCTGTTAATGTTAAAGCTTTTTATTATTTTATAAACGGAGACCCAACATCAAGACAGGATAAAGAATCTAATCTCATCTTGACCCAACATGAGTGTAGCACTTTGCAGCAGCTTTTAGCAAGTTACAGTGGCAAAGAAAAACTTCCCTCTAAACCTCAGACAGAACCAGACTCATGTTATGGCACTTTTCCACAAAACAATTCCAGCCCTACTCTACTCCACTTGGCTCTACTCGATTTGGTTACCTTTTCCACGAGCCTGACTACAGACTAACGGTGGGCGATCGTATAACACAGCTGTGCCAAAGTGCTGCACAGAAGTGCGTGCATGTCATCTATAACGCGACACAAACATAATTTTGTACAAACATATGTGCCATCATGGTCTTAGAGGGAAAAAAAAGCTTTCACAAGATTTCATTAAAGTAATACAGAGGCTCAATGTCGGGAGGCATGACAACAGAGGTAAACAACAGCCTTGCGCTGCGTGCATACGGAGGAACCTCGCTTGGAACCAGGGTAGAGTAGATACTTAAAACTGGCGTCTGATGCGCAGTACCGCGCCTGTGGAAACCATAGACTGTATAAAACATGGACGTAGTCTCCATGACGTCACCCGTCTGTTACTGCAGCTCCGTTTTGGGGCTAAAGCGCGGGCGCGGCCATATTGGAAATGGGACGAGTGACGAGTGCCCAAACTTACAGCTATTGGGCGCCCGTCAGTCACGTGATCTGAGCTGTGTCTCTGATTGGGTAAGCTCTCGATCCTAATATCTTCCAAACGGCCGAGTTACAAAAAATCCCCCCCCCCCCCCCCCCACCCCCACAGTGTGTGCCGTAAGTGAAATTAGTGATCCAGACGGGGGACAGAGTTTGTACCAGGCTTTAAATACGCTAATTTCGGCTCTGAGAACAGCCCTTTTCCCATCTGCTTGTAAAGGACTTCCGGTGCTTCTGGAGCCAGCCTCAAGCGGTCACTGGAGGAACAGCAGCTTTTTAGCACTTCTGTGTTGTCTCATTTTTTCAGACCAGAGGTTGCCCCTTGGTGGAAACGCAACACAAACCGATTAGAGGAGAGTAGAGTCAAGTAGAGTAGGGCCATTAGACAGCCATCTGTCTCGAATGTGTTGGGGTGAGAGAGAGAGAGTGAGAGAGGGGATGGGGGAGGGGGGGTCGTCAAGGCTGCCCTATTTCTCCCTATTCTTGCTAGCAGCCCAGCTACTCTCCACATTCATTCTTGAGAGTAACCTCCAAGGCATTTCTCTTGCTGATAAACAAACTATCATAAGTCAGGTAGCAGATGATACTACACTATTTTTAGAGAACTCAGGCCAAATTCCAGTTGCCATTCAACTTGTTCAAACATTTTCTGAAGCATCAGGGCTGAGTTTAAATATATATAAATGTGAGTTACTACCCTTGTGTCTATGTAAACATACAGTGCTTTTTGACATTCCTGTAAAATCCCAATACATACTTAGGTATTACAATAACTAAAAATGAAGATGATCGTTGCAGTTTGAACTTTAACCCCATTACTGATAAAGCTAAAAAAAAAAGCTTCAATAAGTGGCTTCTTAGAGACTTGACTTCAAGAGGGAGAACTTAACTTAAAAAGCAGAGGGAATCTCCAGATTGACATATGCTGCTCTTGCGCTTAATGTTGATCCGTCTGTGTGCAAATGTATTGATAGGATGCTTTTTAAATTTGTTTGGAGAAACAAAACTCATTATAGTAGACATTCTGTAATAATGAATAACATTAATGCGGGGGGTCTAAACTTTTTAGACTTTACAACTTTTAACTACACATTTAAAATCAACTGGATCAGAACATTTCTGTGCAACCCTGAATCAATTTGGAACTTTATCCCAAACTACATTTTTTCTAAACTTGGTGGTCTATCTTTTATGCTCAAATGTAACTATGATATTGATAAAATACCAATTAAATTAGCCAAGTTCCACAAGCAAATGCTCTTAGCTTGGTCACTCATTAGTAAACATGGTTTCTGCCCACACAAATACCTCATTTGGAATGATCATGACATCTTGTTCAAAAACAAAACATTATTTTTGCATAATTGGTTTAAAAATGATATCATTTTCGTTCAACAGTTATTTAATCCAGAAGTTTTTTGACAAATTATTCTGAATTTCTGTCGACCTATCATATCCCTGTCACCCCAAGAGAGTTTTCTATTGTAATGGATACAATTCCCAAAGGTGCATTAATGTTGTACCAGATATCAAGTGGGAAAAAGTTTGGACTTTACCCTCCAGATACCTGATCACAAACAAACCTTGTGATGTTTTAAACTAATTCATCGGTGCAATCCCACAAAACATTATTTACAAAATATGAAAAAAAGACATTTATGTTCCCTGCTCCTTTTGTGGACTTGTGAGTGAAACACCAAGACATCTGTTTTGGAGCTGTCCCCATACTGTTATTTTTTGGAAGAATTTTGTAGGGCATATTCAAAGTACAAGTCTAAATAAATTTAATTTATTCTACAAAGATGTGCTTTTTGGTTTTCATGATTTCTGCAACTCACATGTAAAACAATGCTATTTCATTAATCTTCTTGTCATCTTGGATACATTTCATATCCATAAAAGTAAATTTACGAATAGAAAACCTGTCTTCAAACATTATTTAAATGAGCTGCAGCAGTATATAGACACTATTCAGCACTCTGAGAACCCAAAAGCCCTGAAGACTCTTTAATATTTATATTATTTTAACTATGCAAACTTGTTGATTTTCTAATCACCCCTATGTGCGTGCTGTTTTTTTTCTTTTTATTATTAATATTGTTGTTATTATTTATTTATTTATTTATTTTTGGGCTCACTCTGATTTTTGTCTGTATGAAGCATTGACTGTATAGTCTATCGTATGAACCCCTGACAGTTTCGTACGGAAGAGGATTAGGGCCACTGAGAAAAAAAAAATTCCAAAAAAAAAAGAGTCAGAATTCTGAGAAAAAAGTCAGAATTCTGACTTTTTTTTTTTTTTTTAGATTTTTTTTTTTTTTTCCTCAGTGGCCCTAATCCTCTTCCGTAGAATTCTGACTTTTTTCTCAGAATTCTGACTTTTTTTTTTTGGAATTTTTTTTTTTTCTCAGTGGCCCTAATCCTCTTCCGTAGAATTCTGACTTTTTTCTCAGAATTCTGAGATTAAAGTCAGAATTCTGAGAAAAAAGTCAGAATTCTGAGTTTAAAGTCAGAATTCTGAGATTAAAGTCAGAATTCTGACTTTTTTCTCAGAATTCTGACTCTTTTTTTTTGGAATTTTTTTTTTCTCAGTGGCCCTAATCCTCTTCCGTAGTTTCCTGTATTTGCAAATATGACACGGTTGTATTGTGAACGTTTACAATAAAGTAAAAAAAAAAAAAAGGGGGGTGGAATTTAGCGCAAATGAGACCCATCTATAGGAACGAACCAGGAGGTCCTTGGCCACGGATCCAAGGCTGGGGGCTGGCTTATGTGGGGTCAATAAATCTGAAGTATGATTAGGAACCAGCCCTGTGCGTGCTCCCGAAGTCATCGTTAACATTAACACCTTAAAACCAATTCTTAAACTACCAGGGAAGCTAAAATGGGAGTTATGTGGTGTCGTCCATTAAATCCTGTGAGAAGTCTGGCTGCTGAGCTCTGTACAAGTTGGAGGCGTGACAATGATTTGTGATTTATGCCGGATAATGGAATTCCAGCAATCGAGGGGAAAAGTCAGTAAATGAAGTGAACTAACCCCCCAACAAATATTTAAATCCAGAGTGACCACGATCACCAACAGTAGGACATATTCAAATGGTAATCATGATATAATCGAGCGCCCCAATCTTCACGTTAGCATTAGCAACCTACTTCAAATTTTTGACCGGTGCGCTGGGATTAGACCCCGTTTTTGTCGTTTTGATTACCCGCTAAACGATTAAGTATTAATAACGTTCTGTTCATTGGTATTAAATGCTCATCCAGTAGAGCAGACAGATTCAACTTGTGCAAAAAGTGGTTCATACTCACATCTTTCCAATTCGGTCACACACAGATGACGATGTACGTAAGCCTTACGTAAAGCAAGACGTAAACAAACGTCGACCGCCTCTGCACTGGGATTTTCTCCCTGCACTTGGGCTGTCAGGATAATGCACCTGTTTATAGCGTGTAACGTGGAACTTATTGTTCAAGGTAATACTTTTGATAGTCCAGCATGATTTCAGCAATTGATTTTCGCCGTTGTCCATCTAGTCAGGCAGACTTTTCTTTGATCAGTGCAGCAAAGAAGTGAAGATGACGAGTGAGGAAGACACCTTGTGCTTTAACCGAGGAAGCACAAACACCGGTCAAATTGTTGTTACCGGCTAAAACGTGGAAATGCCCGTTTCCTATCCTTCGGACACTAGGTAGGAGAACGTTGACCTTAGCCTCGTCAACCATTAACATGGGTGTTAACCTTTAGATACTATACAGGGAAAGTTTTCCTCGAGATCACAATAGCAAACAACACTTGCGATGTCTTCCACAGGTGACACTGGGCAAGATGAAACAGGCAGACCCTCCGGTGGTGCCAGGATGCTTGCCCTGACTGTATGCTCCGCTGCCATCGGAGGTACCTTCCAATATGGGTACAACATCTCAATCATCAATGCTCCGACCAGTTACATCCAGCGTTTCATCAATGATACATACATAAAGCGTTGGGGCACTGGCTTGGATACCTCTCAGGTGACAATCGTGTGGACTCTGATCGTGTCTGCTTTCTCTCTCGGAGGTTTAATTGGTGCCCTGTTCGCAGGACCTTTAGCAGTCCACGTTGGAAGGAAGAAGTCTCTGCTTTTGAACAATGGCTTCTTATTCACTGGTGCTTTACTTGTGTTAACTTGCAGGATGGCTGAATCCTTTGAGATGATCATCTGTGCTCGTTTTCTGGTGGGGATAAACTCGGGAATCAGTATGAATGTTCAACCCATGTATTTTGGGGAAAGTGCCCCAAAACACCTCAGAGGAGCAGTGGCTTTTTCATCTGCTGTTTTCACTGCATTTGGGATCTTCTTGGGCCAGGTTGTGGGACTAACTGGGTTGCTTGGTGCGGAGCCTTTCTGGCCCTATTTGTTGGCGAGTAATGCTGTAGCAGGGTTGATCCAGCTTCTTACCCTTCCCTGGTTCCCCGAAAGCCCCAGATACCTTCTCATTGACCGCGGAGATAGGGAAGCATGTGTCAAGGCACTTGAAAGGCTTCGTGGTGGGGAAGTTCCTGATTTGGAGATGAATGAGTTGCTTCAAGAGCAGGCACTACAAAAATCCACGGCCTTAAATTCTGGATCTCTTGCCTCCACAAAGACACCCTGGTCTCTTTTTAAAAGTCCTGACCTGCGATGCCAGCTCAGAACAATCATGGCTGCCAGCAGTGCTATGATGCTCTGCGGCAATGACTCCATTTATTTTTATGCCTCATACATATTTCTCAAAGCAGGGATCCCCCCAGGAAAAGTTCAGTATGTCACTATCGGAACAGGAGCATCAGAGCTGACTGCCTCCATACTGAGCAACCTGCTGATTGAACGTGTCGGTCGTAGGTACCTAATTATTGGTGGGTACTGTCTTATGTCGTTCTGGTCTGTTGTTTTTACTATAGCTTTAAGTTTACAAAGCGTTGGAGTGGCTGGGATGCCCTACCTCAGCATGGCATGTGTATTTGCCTACATACTCAGCTTTGGCATGGGCCCTGCTGGAGTGACAGGGATCTTACCAGCTGAACTCTTTGATCAGGCAGCTCGACCAGCAGCGTATATGGTTGCTGGCTCTTTTATGTGGATCAGCCTGTTCTGTGTGGGAATGCTATTTCCCTTCATTGTCAAAAGCCTGGGAAACTTTTGCTTTCTACCATTCTTGGCTGTTTGTTTACTCTCTGCTGGATTTTTAGGACTTACCTTACCAGAGACTAAAGGGAAAACACTAGTTGAGATTACTGCAGAGTTTGATAAAAAGAATGCACCGAGGAGGGCAAGACAAGACATGCTGGAAGACGAAACCACAAAGGGCCTCAACAATCTGGACAAAGCCTGCTCCTTCACTTCTCTCTCAGAAGATCCTAAACACACCCCTCACCACGACCCTGACTATGAGAACGTGGACTGAATTTTGATGTCGTGCATGATCAATGTGAGAGGTTGGTCCATTCTTTGTGACCTCTTTGTGCATTTCCAGCATCAAACTGACTATTCACTTATGCTGTTCACATAGTGATTTACCCTGGTGACCTATTTCTGGAAGACTACCAATTTGCTATGGCACATAATTCTATTTAAGGAAACATTAAATTTAATTTAATGCAAGAAAAAAGTTGACTGTGAAGTATCTATTTTTTTTCTATTTCTATTTTTTTACTGTCCTATTTTCTTACTTTTAATGTCAAGTTGGTCACCCAAAAGGGCATCTTTGATTACTCTCAGGTAACAGATTTAAGATTCTTGTGACCACTTAACAGTATTGTCAAAAAATGTTCTTTGCATCTTCAGTTTTAGGCATCTGCAATATAATGGTATCAAAATGTTTTCCCAAGTGTTTCTTAGTTTAAAGAAAATCTTGAGTTTTATTGTCCAGGGTTACTGCTTAATCAGTAACACAGACAAATGATTACATTTACTCTTAACAATTAAAGATCCTTGGTCACATCCCTTTACGCATTAACCTTCCACCCATGAGCCCATTTTGCTTAAAGTTCCTGTTGATGTTTGTGTGCCGAAGTGTTGATTAAAGCCTTAACCATTTTACGTTTTGGAGTTGGAAACACGACTATAATGTGCCAAGGGAATTTTGCCTTTATATAAAAACCCTGAGCAATATACAGATCAAGATGCTACTCAGTAAAGTGGGCTTGAAAACTTAAGCATCAAATTATTTAATTATTTGTAATTGTATGATACATGCAAAGGAATCTTCAGCTTTACTGTCCTTGTCAAACATCTATTGCAGGAAAAATAATTCAAGTTTTACATATGTATTCTTTTAGTGTGACACCTGCATCCTAGTTAACTTTTTTTGGCAGTTTTATGGTGTAAAAATAGACTGATCTATCAGTTAGGCCAAAGTGGTTTGGCCCGTTAATCATATCACACCACAATGACAACTTATGAAATCTAACACAGCTGCCAGCTAGTCGTACACATGTATTCTGCTTGTGGAATGTCAAGGTTAAGCATTTCTCCTAATGTAAGCATCTACGAGCTTTTGAAGTTTGTAACATAATACATTGAATATTTCTATATTGTTATTAAGAAAGTTATTCAAAGCATGATACAGGCCGATTTAAATGCATATTTGACTATACTGTACTTGAAATTAATTATAGTCTTATTATTAAGTTGCAGTTTATAAAATGCAAAAGAAAAAAACCAAAGAAAAAAACCAAAGAAACAAACAAAAAACAAAATAACTATGAAATCAGCTTTAAACATTGACCATTGGTCTAGCTACTCTTTAATTATCAGCAACTGATCACATGGTCAGCCACAAACCTAAGTTCAAAACAAGTATGATTAGTTCATCCAATTATTTCTGCATCCCCTCTGTTTATATTTTAGACAACCACTTGACGTATTTTTCCCCCCTGGTAAGCGTGGTTTCATTTTCCAGTTTGCTTTATTACTGCCTGTCATCATGATATTGTCTTTATGTACCTCTGCAAAACAGCCACATGGTGTCACCATTGTCCCAGCCACTCCTTTCTGTATTGAAATGTAATGCAGTGTAGAGGTATTATCAACATTTATTCTGGCTTAGACCTATTCAACTGATTAAAGTGTAACATTTGAATGGTGGGCAAATGAAATGAAAAAGAATATTTGGCTGGGTAGCAATTTGGCAATATTTGACCTCTCTGACAGGGAGAGGTGCCTTTTTTCCACCTGAAACAGGCACTGCAAATTGAAAACACAAAATGAAATCATAAATCAATAATCCTAAACTATGGATCAGTGTCCCAATGCTTTAGGAGGGCCCAAAGAAAATGTTAATCCCAAGATGTAACAAGCTTGCTTTGGTAGATTTAATCAACATTTTGAAAGTTAAGAAACTGTTATTACTGTTACTTGAAAGGCGCAAACTGTAAAAACTAAGTCTGCAGAAAAGGTAATATTGGTTTGTGCAACTTTACACATGTTTCAGGTCTGTGTAGATTTTCTCAATGGACTGAACAGAACAGATATGTCTGAATCAAATCCTGTGTGTCATGTAATGCGTACCAAATTCAGGGTATTGTCTGCAACAAAAGATAAATTTTTGTTTCCTGTGATATTCTTGATTCAATAGCAAGCATTTGTTGCTGCAAAGTGAATGATACATCCTTATTGTATGAACCTGACAGTCAAAAGCATGCCAGACAATCACTGTGCTTTGCTGTATGATTCTTAGGATTGAGGCTTAATTTTATGTAATGAATTTTTATTTTGAACTTGGAGTTATTTATTTTGTGCCTCTTTTTTGTAACAATTATATTAACAATTAATAATAATAATAAAAATACAACTGACTTGCACTCCTGTCTCCTCTGTAATCTGATTTCTGGATCATCCAATTATTTTGATTACAGTGAGTAACATTGCTTTGGATCCCTTCCCTTTGGAAATTTTAATATTGCTTTTCTACTCAATTTCAAACTTGTAGCCTAATAGTATTTATTTATGAATAAAACAAAGTTTTAGAACTTCCCAGTCTTACTTCAGAGTATGATTTAAGTGTCATGAAGTTCAGTTGCTTCATTTTGATATGATAGAGTGCTGCATGTTTGTTTTAGCATGGAAAGGCAAACTCTTTTTATTGCTTCATTTAAAAAATGTGTTAATGCAAATGTTAAAACAAAGGACCTCAAAGCTTGAGTTATATTTGCTTCCGTTAAAACAGTTCAGTGCTTCTTTTTGCTGTTTTAAAATCACTTCAAAAACTAATTGGCTTTTTTTCAGGCACTTTTTCTGGTATTGTGTATCATTACCTGTACTGCATGACAAATTTCCATTTATTTCAGCTTGGTAATTTTAACCCCAAATCTACAAAAAAAAAATGTATGTATTATATTTTCGTTAGTGTTATAAAGCCTTTGCATTTAAAATGCACAATCCCCATGTTTATGTATGGCTAACATGAAAATACCATAAGTGAGGAGGGCAGGTAATGGACGTGAGAGCCTGATGTTAATGGGTGTATAAAAGCACACAGGATACAGGCTATCTCTGACCTGGTGTAGACTGGCTGTCAACTCTTCACGGCTGAATGTTGGAATATAGTATATGACTGTAAATTATGCACTGAATGATAAGTACTGCTGGTAGGGGTTGCTGGTCTACACTGTTTGGTATAGCCTATCTACACCATTTGCCATCCATGTGATTCATCCATGTAAAAAGAACCTCATGTCCACTGTGTGCCCTCCTCACTCATGGTAACAAGGTATGGTAGAGAATTAAGCTCAGGTTCCAGCATGTCAGCTCTCATTAGAGTAATATAATCTTTTTTGTTTCTTTCAAACCATGTTTACATGTACTAACCAACTGGATTCTATATATTTTAGAATTGATGGTGTTATGTAGATTTTATTTAATTACACACATCTTAAAAATAAACTCTGGCATGATTCATTTTCTGTGACTGTATTTATGTTGCTTTCATTGTTTTTTTCTGATAAAATCACTTTCAGTCAACAGATAGGTAAATGAAACATGCATCTTGAACATGTTCTGTCTACTTAATTAAACTATGTTCACATAAAGAAGGTGATTTTGTTGTACTATATGAACTCATTTAATCTGAGTAGATCTTTTTTCAGTGGACTGTCCGAACCTTTATGGAACCCAATCTCATTGGTTATTAGGCCTGGGCAATATATCGTTTGAACATCGTCATCGCGATGTGCGCATGCGCGATAGTCACATCGCAGGATGTGCGATATTTTTATTTTTTATTTTTTTAACAAATTTGTAAAAAGTTTGTTTTGTTACTTGTTTTGCTTCATAAAAGCAGCAAGCTGCTCCATGCTTCGCAAAGTCTCTCTATCTCCCTCCCTACTGCTCAGCAGTCTTCGCGGAACAACAGATCTAAAGACTCCGAACCGGTGGAAGTTTATTCTTTAAGATCACTGATTCGTTCATTTCGCTGTCAATCAAAAAGGGATTTGCCTCAGACAGATCATCCAATCATCATTAAGAAGCCGAGTGTCAGGCCCCGCCCACTGCCCCATGGACCCCCATAGAAACTGAGCTTCCGATGGGCGGGACAAAGCTCAGTATTTATCCAATGACCGTCCTGTTTGCGCAGTGGAACAACCCACTTGGTGCTTCCGCATTAAATTCTGTAGACGCTCAGCATCCGGATGCAGTGGAGCTGCAGGGAGAAATGAAAATGAAGTCGTGTCTGCTCCTGTGATAAGTCGCTGATTCTAAGCAAAAGATGAACACATTCTTGCGCACAATTAGTCCGTGAAATGTACACACAGCGGTACATAGTTCACCACTGTTTTTTTTTTTTAAATTTTAGGGGAAGCTGAGCTTCTTTTGCAGTCTCAGGGTTATCGCCGCTGGACTATTTATGGCCTATTTACCAGTGACATAGGGGCACGTAGCGAGTCTCCTTTAACTCTAAAGAGCTGTTAAAAACCCTTGTTTAGAACTCCAACGCTGTCTGAAGCATTTTTGAACAGAAAATGATCAAGAAAAGAATATAACAACACGAAATTAAAAAGATACCTACTCATATCAGGTTCTTATTATCAGAGGAACTGTGGTCGCTTTGCACAGGGTTTAAAAACACATCTCCTTCACATTTATTATGAACTATCAGAGGTCTCAGGTGAAACTAGTCCTGTGCAAACAGGAGTTCAGATGCACTTTAATATAGCCTTACTTTTAGTAGTCGTCATCATCCCCAGCACCTCTCAGAAATCATTTTTGCAAATTGATATTATATGAATATATGAATACAATTGTGTCATTGTGAGTCAACCAAATTCTCCCCAAACAGAGCTATTCAAGTCATCTGGTGAAAATTATCATTTTTTTAATATCGCAATATATATCACAATATATTGCAACCCCCCAAAAAATCACAATGTAAGTTTTTTCCAGTATCGTCCAGCACTATCCTGCATGTAATATCTAATCAAGTGATTTCGCAAAAAGGGTGGCAGATGTAAGCAGTGTAAACATTAAAAAAACATAGCTAAAGGTAGAACCTTCACTTGTGCACGGAAGCTAGAGGAGACAGTCAAGCAGTATGCAACAGAGCCTGGACACAGAAACAGGAAAAAAAAAAAGTTAAATTATTTATACGCTATTTGTCCTACTAAATATTTTTTGTACAATGCTGTACCAGTTATTGTTATTGTAGGCTGTACAAAATATGGAGGAAGCTGCTCACTCTGTGTTAACTCCTGTTTTCTCTGATACCCAGGGTGAGGAGACCCCACCAAAAAGGGTAGCGGCGCGACAACACAGCCCAGCACACAATGAGACATCTACTTATATTGTGTCGATGAATTTTATCAATATTGCCTTAATCCTCATGTCCTCTTTGAAAATTTGCAGGAAATCAACTCTCTCACTGGGGAAAAAAAAACTACTCAGAAACATTCCAAGCTTCAATTATGAGGCCATTGAGGAATTTCTCAACTTAAAAGATAGAGGGGCAAAATTTTGCATCAACAGAATAGCTGTATAATTATGTATATTGGTGTGTTCTGTTACCAGTTGTTTGTTTGTTTCAAATAAATAATAACACTTTTTTTTACAAAGCACTGGGGTCTGTCCTATGAAGCTGGATTAACACATCCGGGATCTCTTGCCATTCCCTGGATTGATTTATGGGGCTGTTTGTAGTCCTTGCTGGGTACAGGGGACTCAATCTGATGGGCTTGACATGGCTGGCGTGGAATGCGGGATGAATCCGCATTGACCTGGGCAGCTTGAGACAGACAGAGGTGGGGTTGACTACTTTGGAGATGGAGAACTTACCAATGAACCTGGGAAAGAGCTTTCTGGATCCCACCCAGAGTGGCAGGTTCCTAGTGGATAGCTGGACAACATGAAAAGTGGAACAACCAGAGGATGCAGAAGGTCGGGATTTGTGAGCTAGTTCCAATCAAACTAGTTTTTCAGACCAGGTGTCCAGGTTCCGCCTACGCTCGTACAAAATTCAAAAGAGAGGAACAAGTGGTCTACCTGTGGCTCCACTCTGCATGCCTCTGCATGTCCCGACAGTCGGGAAATTATGGAGGCGATCTTGGCACTGTCTAAAGAAAAGGCCAAAGCTTGCAGTTCAAAGTGCATTTCGCACTCCGTGATAAATCACTTGACATTACTGGGCTCTCCAGAGAAGTGTTCTGGCCCAGAGAGCTGATTGCAGGACCCCGCCCGTTGAGTCAAAGCAGCAACTTCGATTCCACAAAAGGAAGTGAGAGGCTTCTCCAAAAGTGTACTTACCCATGAGCTCAGTGTGGTCATCATAGAAACCTGGCGATCAGCCAATTCTCTCAGGCCTGAGCACAGTGGACAGTTGCTCCTCTTGCTGAGAGAGCTACTGGCCATGTGCTCTGAGAGCTTGACTGCTGCGTACATTCTGGCTAGTTTGTTCTGTCACGAACTCAAGCACAGATGAGTGGACACAAATGCTGACAAAACAGAGTTCTGTGAGGAAAAAGGGTTTAATTCCTAAAACCAAGCGGTACACTTGATAACAGTCAGGACAGGCAGAGGTACACGCAGACCAGAGACAGAGGCAAGATCGAAAAGACAGAATCCTAACATGGCGATGACAAAAGACCATGAAAAAGGCTGGGACGAGGACTAGGAACTGGCAATGAGACAGTGAGAGACAAGAGGTTAAATTTGAGAGGTAATGAGGGTGATGGGTCACAAGTGGGAAGAACAATCAGAGAGGAGGTGTGACCAGACGGGGCAGGCAGACAGGAACAGATCTGAAACAGACAAGGGTTAGTGATTTCAAAACAAATCAGGAAAGACAAGACATGAAACACCAAGGTGGAAAATAACTGAAAACTGACAGTTATGACAGATGCAATGTCTGTAATTAAAATAAGTAATGTAAACTCCTAGGCACTCCAGTGAGGTATTTATAATCACATGTACACTCATTTATCATTTCTGTTTATGTAAATGAAAAGAAAACTGTCTCAGCTTGTCTGACACGTATTGGATTGAGTTCCGAATTGATATATTGTGACCACTTTTTGTTCGTATGTTATGCGTTCATTTTGCTTTTAGCAGTTCAACTTCTCTTCCAGAATGCTTTTTGTTTTTTGATTGTTTTTTTTTTAAATGAAAAGGCCTGAGATTAATAATAAATTGCCATTCTATTCAGGCAGTGGTATAAGCAGATGGATTCATTCCATTCTTCATTACTCAGTATCAGCCCAGCTGCAAACAATGTCTAGTTATGCCAGCTGAATCTGAGTCAAAGCAGTACAGAAAAAAGACCACAGTCTGAACAGAAAGTAAATCATTCGTTTCTTTTAACAAACCCAGACTGAAATAACTCAAAGAGACTGTTGCTATGAAGAAACTCACACAGTTGACTAGCAACCACTTTTTCCAATATTTTAGAAACAAAAGAGAGGTTAGAGATCGGCCTGTATTTAACCTAAGAACCTGAGTCAAGAGTAGGCTTTTTGAGAAGACGCTTTATTACAGCTACTTTAAAGGGGTGTGGGACATATCCTGTCAGTAAAGATGCATTAATTGATTGCAGTAAAGAGGGACCAACCAAGGAAAGACTTCCTTCAACAGCCACGTTGGAATGGGATCTAAAAGACAGGTGGATAATTTAGCTGAAGAGACTGTTGAAACCAGCTCTGGCAGGTCGACAGGGAGAAAGCAGTCCATGCATAAACCTGGTCTAAGGGCTAATTCTGAGTTTTGGCAGCCAGAAGCTGATCCTACTGTAGTTGACGGCAAAGTGTTACTAATTTTATCTCTAATTTTTAAGCTCTTATCATTAAAGAAGTTCATAAAGTCCTCACTGCTAAGCTCTTGGGGAATGCACGGCTCAGTAGAGCTATGACTGCTTGTCAGCCTGGCTACAGTGCTGAAAAGGAATCTAGGATTATTTTTATTCTCTTCTGTTAGAGATGAATAGTAAGCAGCCTATGCAAGCCGTAAAGCCTTTCTAAATTCATTTAAGCTACTTTGCCAATGCGTATTTGAGTCTTCCATTTGAGTAACTTCTTTTGAACTTTCTAGATTTTGTTTGAGCGCACGAGTTTGAGCATTGTATCACGGAGCTGACCTGTCATCTAAGAGTTCTCTGCCTAAACAGGGCAATCAAATCAAGAGTGGTTTGAAGAGAACCCGTAGTATTAGCCACAAGCTGATCTAGCTGAGAGGGAGTAAAGGAGCTGTCTGCCAAGTTACAGCAAGACAGAGAATTCAAGGCAGCAGGAAGGGCTTCCTTGAAATTAGCTACGGCTCTGTCAGATAGGCTTCTAGCTAAGATATTTTTATTAAAAGGAACAGAGTCTTAGAGGGAAAACTCAAAAGTAACTAAGAAATGATCTGACAGAAGAGGATTATACGGGGAAACTACTAAATTGACTGTTTCCGGGCCGAGAGTAAGAACAAGATCTAAAGTGTGATTCAAGCGATGGGTGGGCTCATTTACACCCTGTGTAAAACCCAAAAGAATCCAGTTTAAACACAAAGGCATTACCAAGACTATCATTAACAACATCTACATGAATATTAAAGTCACCCACAATTCCGATTTTATCTGACAGAAGGATAATGCTAGACAGAAACTCAGTGAACTCAGAAAGAAACTCAGAGTATGGACCAGGAGGTCGATACAAAAATTGTTTTTTTTAGTAGCCAATTGAGGGAAATTAAGAATTATACTTTCAAAAGACTTATAGTCTAGTCTAGGTCTAGTACTAATATCAAGGATGGAATTAAAAATAGTTGCTACTCCATCCCCTCAGTCAGTGAGTGGAAGGATGTGAGTATTAAGGTGACAGGGAGGAGTGGACTCATTTAAACTAAGATATTCACCCTCACACAGCCAGGTTTCAGTCGACTGTAACCCTGGTGAAATCTGCAGAAGCCTTTCTCTCTTTCTTTTACTATCACCTATTGTCTCGTGGTGTTTCCTCTGCGTAACTTTGTGGTTGACGTCAGGTGGGCACTTGGGCTGAGATGGCCAATTGAATAGGTGCGTGTTCACTTTTACCGGGTAGGAGCAGGGGCAAACAGAAGCCACCGAGAGCTACAGGTTGGTTGGATTTGCAATTTTCCGATGATGTTGTGAGATTAAGTGTTTTATTGTAAATTGTAGGAAGCCTCCAGCCAGCTGAGTTTCAAAAAACGACGGCAAGTATCGCAGAATAAATGAAACTGAACGGGGTGAGTAAACACTGCGTTAGCTTAGCCACTTCCAACAACACCAGTGGCATGTGCTTACTCTCTCCAAGATTTGTTCTGTATTAAAGTGTATGATGAAATAAGTGAAAAGTTACCTGAGTGTTTATGCACTTTGATTGTAGTTTGACAGAATGATTGGATATTGATTGTATTTCTGCACGTTGTATTTATCAAACTACCTCATTGCTGTCATGGTGTAATTCAGATTTATACTCAGTTAACCTGGTGTAGCCCTGTCTAAAATATCACTCAGTAACATGTAAATGGTTATAATAGCACAAACTTTCAAAGTATTAAAAAACGTGTTAAAATGTGTGCTAAAATATATCATATGAGCAGTTAAAAAATGTTAAATATATGTCTGTAAAAACAGTCATGTTCCTTTAAAAAACGTTAAGTTAGGAGCAGAGAAGTTTGTTCAATCTAAAAAGTATGTGATCAGCCGTGCAACCTAATATGATAGTTGTTTTAATGTCAGTCAATCTATTTCTGCATTTGTATCAGACTATCATCCAGCTATTAGCCAATCTCAGCCATTCCCAAAGAAAAGGGGCGGGACAAGTAGTGCAAGTCTGAGGTGCTGTGTTTTTTTTTTATTTTATGAGCAGACGTTCTGATGATGATGAGAGAGACGAGATAAGAAAAGTGAAAGGTGATTCTACTGAGTGTACTTCGAGTTACAACTTCCAGGTCGACTACCCGTGGTCCTGATAATAACTTGTTTTGCACTTAAAAGAAGAAGGAGAGAGAGACGTTGGATTGTCCCGGTTGTCCCAGTCGATGGACTCTGCTGTTTTCTTTTACTGCCTGTGATTCCCGCGATTCCTGATCCTGTGATAACTGCTCATCTTTGACTGCCATTGCCCCTGTGACTGCCATTGCCCCTGTGACTGCCATTGCCCCTGTGACTGCCATTGCCCCTGTGACTGCTGTTGCCCTTGTGATTACCATCCCCGTCTGACAATTCGTTTGGATTTCGTGGGTACTAACTGAACTGACTGATTGGCATGTGCTTTTTGTTTCTGCTCAGTTTGAGTAAAGCGACCATTAAAGTTTTTAGGCCTCACAGCACCCCAGCATCGATTCAGGCCTGCAACGGTTTCTTTTATAGACTGAGAGCGTGTGAGTGTGTGTGCGTGTGGGGGCCAGAGTGTAATAAAGTGTGTGATTGTGCTCGATTGTTTATGTTTAGGGTTAAAACTGTGTTAATTCATTAGGATTAAAAGGGAAAAGAGTAAAATTGCATTCAAAAAAGTCCTAACAGGTTTGCTGAAAATCAGACTCAAGCATTTCCCCCCCTTCTTTTATGCTCAGAAAAAGAAAGTTGTTCTCTGTTCATCTGCAGGGCCAGTTACACACACAGAGCCTGAACTCTCCATCTCTCCAACACACACACTTACACACATACACATACACACACATTCACATGCACACGCATACAGCTGACCTCATCTCCTCAGAACACACACACACAGGAATACAGCTGCCTGTGAATCCTTATCTGAGTTTGCTGCCATGGCAGGCATACACACACATACACACAGGCACGCACACACACATATACATAAACACCTGCAGAGGACAGTGACTCTGGACTGTACACCTCAAGATATACATTTTTTAGATGGCAAATCAAATGCCTATGAATATAAAAAAATTGAAATTGTCCCCAAAAACAGCCATAATAAGTAATAAATAATTTGAAGGTGTTGCCTAAAGTGATTAGAAACTCCCACATGACATTGTATAAAAATTGATGATCTGATTTCTTCAGTTCGACTCTACAGACCTGAACTCCTTGTCACTTTTTTTGTCAATAAAGTGACCTGTGGACTTAACCTGCTGGACTCCTGCAACTTTTCTGACTTTGTCATTTTTTCATCTGGGATTCAACACTGAAAGGATCTGACTCTGATTGGAGGGGCTTTAAACTTAACTGCTGGATTTAACTGAACCACTGCCCTGAAGGGATAGTTGAGGATTTTAATCCAGGAAAATACACAATAGTATGAGGGAGGGGGGAGGTAATGTTGCTGTATTTGTATGGATGGTGTTGTAGGGGGAGGTGGGGTGGGGGTGAGAAGAGAGGTGTGAGGGGTGGTGCTGGGGGGCATACACTAGGTGCAGTGGCCAGGTTGTCAAACCTGTTAAAGAACAGGTTGAGCTATATATAGCCATCACACAGTTAACAAGGTGATCTCTGTGTGATTAATCAAATAAATGCCTGTTTTTTTGTGTTTTGGACACTTGAAGCTATGGGTTGGCCGCCATAATGTCCATGCTTCTCTGCATTGTTACGGGGGGGCAGATCGGAGACTCTGTAGCAGACAATAAAGAGACTCAAGAGACTAGGAAATGCTCCAACAAAACATCTTTATTAAACACAGAGCACAAACAAGCATAAGCAGCAGAAACTAAAATGGGGGGAGCTAAGGAGGCGAAGCCACTTACACTATAACTGCTCCTAGCTGACCCAACTGCTGGAGTAAAATAACTAAAGATGACTTCAAACTGAAAAGATGACTGAACCAACTGCTTAAACTAAAGCAGGCACCTACTGCACCAACAACTACAACAAAAAGGCTGGTAGCTAAATCTCAGGCGCACCGCTAACCACAGGCCCAGGGAGCTAGCAAGGAGCTTAGAGAAAGCAGTCCCTGGTAGGAGAGGTTGAGGGCAGGCGGGCTGAGGCGCTGTGTGGTGGGGCTAGGCCAGATGTAACAGTGTGAGTACAGACAGGTGAGCAGGCTTGGCAGGCAGGGTAACAGGAGGCTGAGATGGGAGAACAAAGTCAGCATCCAGTAGCAAACAGGTAACAGGTACAGTGTATCACATACGTAAGTGAGTACACCCCTCACATTTCTGCAGATATTTAAGTATATCTTCTCATCGGACAACACTGACAAAATGACACTTTGACACAATGAAAAGTAGTCTGTGTGCAGCTTTTATAACAGTGTAAATTTGTTTTTCCCTCAAAATAACTCAAAATATAGCCATTAATAGCTAAACCCCTGGCAACGAAAGTGAGTACACCCCTTCGTGAAAGTTTCTGAAGTGTCAATATTTTGTGTGGCCACAATTATTTTCCAAAACTGCCTTTACTCTCCTGGACATGGAGTTTACCAGAGCGTCACAGGTTGCCACAGGAATGCTCTTCCACTCCTCCATGACAACATCACGGAGCTGGCGGATATTTGAGACTTTGCTCACCTCCACCTTCCACTTGAGGATGCCCCAAAGATGTTCTATTGGGTTTAGGTCTGGAGACATGCTTGGCCAGTTCATCACCGTTACCCTCAGCCTCTTTAGTAAAGCAGTGGTTGTCTTAGAAGTGTGTTTGGGCTCATTATCATGCTGGTACACTGCACTGCCACCAGTTTCTGGAGGGAGGGGATCATGCTCTGCTGCAGTATTTCACAGTACATGTTGGAGTTCATGTTTCCCTCAATGAAATGTAGCTCCCCGACACCTGCTGCACTCATGCAGCCCCAGACCATGACACTCCCACCACCATGCTTGACTGTAGGCATGACACACTTATCTTTGTACTCCTCACCTGGTCGCTGCCACACATGCTTGGGACCATCTGAACCAAACAATGGATGTGTCGCTGAGTACGTGCACTCAGCTTCTTTGGATGACCAACACGAGGTCTGTTCTGAGTGGACCCTGCTCTTCTAAAACGCTGGATGATCTTAGCCACTGTGCTGCAGCTCAGTTTCAGGGTGTTGGCAATCTTCTTGTAGCCTTGGCCATCTTCATGTAGCGCAACAATACGTCTTTTAAGATCCTCAGAGAGATCTTTGCCATGAGGTGCCATGTTGGAACTATCAGTGGCCAGTATGAGAGAGTGTGAGAGCTGTGTTACAAATTTGAACACACCTGCTCCCTATGCACACCTGAGACCTCGTAACACTCACGAGTCACATGACATTTTGGAGGGAAAATGACAAGCAGTGCTCAATTTGGACATTTAGGGATGTAGTCTCTTAGGGGTGTACTCACTTTTGTTGCCAGGGGTTTAGCTATTAATGGCTATATTTTGAGTTATTTTGCGGGAAAAACAAATTTACACTGTTATAAAAGCTGCACACAGACTACTTTTCATTGTGTCAAAGTGTCATTTTGTCAGTGTTGTCCCATGAAAAGATATACTTAAATATCTGCAGAAATGTGAGGGGTGTACTCACTTTTGTGATACACTGTAAGTACAAAGAGTTGACTGACTGTTTTTTTTACAACGGACAGGACAAACTCACATGTGTCCTTGGCCATGTTGGGCCACCAGAAGTGCTGCTTAAGGAACAGGAGGGTTCGAGTCACACCAGGGTGGCGGGCCAACTTCGAAGAGTGACCCACTGGAGCACCTGAGAATGGGCTGAGTCAGGGACGAAGAGACGGTTAGGGGGTCCAGTCTTAGGATCCAGCTGAGTCCTTTGAGCCTCTCTCACAATCTGCTCAATCTCCCACGTGGCTGCACCAACAATGCAGGCGGAGGGGATGATGGGGTAGGTTCCTCAGGACTGGAGGGGGGTGAATAGAGGCGAGAGAGAACACCAGGCTTCATGTTCGGAGAACCCGGGCGGTAGGAGAGGGTGAAGTTAAAGTGGCTCAGGAAGAGGGACCAACAAGCTTGACGGGGGTTCAGCGGCTTAGCAGAAAGAAAGTAGGTAAGGTTCTTGTGATCCGTCCAGATAATCAAAGGAGTAGCAGATCCCTCCAGCCAGTGCCTCCACTCCTGCAGGACCCACACAACTGCCAACAACTCTTCATTGCCCACGTTGTAATTTCTTTCTTTCAAGGGTGACAGACGGCGAGAGAAGAAGGCACTAGGGGGAAGTTTCTGGGTCTCTGGACAATGTTGGGAGAGGATCGCCCCCACCCCAGCATACGAAGTGTCCACCTCCACACTCCTTAGGATCCAACTGGGCCCAGTTACATGGGCTCTTGTTGTCCAGTAGAGGGAGCTGAAGGGGTCGTGGGAAGGAGAGGAGATGGGGGTGGCAACAGGCGTAGGGGGGCCTGCTGATGGAGCCAGCTTGGGGGTTCTAGCTACCCGCTCCCTGAGTCCCTCCCTCAGCCTATTATCTACTCTAATAGCTAGAGTGATTAACTCCTCAAGAGAAGATGGCTCATCCCTGGAAGCTAGTTCATCTTTCAACTGCTCAGACAGGCCTTTAACAAAAATTCCCATGAATACTGACTCATCCCAACCGCACTCATTAGCCAGGATACGAAAATCAATGGAGTATGAAGCTACAGAATGAGAACGCTGAGTAAGCACTAAGAGGCATCTAGTGGCCTTCTTACCCTTAACAGGATGGTCAAACACCTTCCTCAATTAACTGGATAAAACCTCAAATGAGGCTAGCACAGGAGAATAATTATTCCACAGGGCAGTAGCCCATTTAGCTGCCCTGCCACATAACAAATTAATGCAATTCAATTATTAATGCAAAAAAATTAAGCAATTTTAGCTTTATCTGAGGGGTAGCTCGAGGGCTGCAAATCAAACACTAGACAACAATTCAAAATAAACTGCCCACAGGAACCCAAATCCCCAGAAAAAGGCTCAGGAGGGGGAACAAAAGGCTCCTTATGAGGGAGGGAAGGAGGAACAATTTCAGGAGGGTTACTCACAGGTGGATTGGTGCTAGGAGGGTTGTACTGGTGATTCAGATGTTGAATCTGGGTGGTAATGTGGGTTATCTGGGAGTGGAGATCCTGAAGTGATTCCATAATCCCATGAAGCATTTTGTCATGTCATCCAATAAAGATCTCTTGGTTAGAAAGAGCTTCCTTCAAGGCGTCTGGATTAGCTGGATCCATGTTGTGGCCTGATTATTCTGTTACGGTTTTAACACCTGAGGTTTGAATTAGGTTCCAAAAGCAACACAGAGTCTTAAGGAAGCAGTTGAGGTGAGTTTATTTTCTCAAGTCAGGGTGGAGGGTGAGGGCAAGAGAGTGGCAGTGTGGCTGAGCTGGGACTGGAGTGCTGGAGGCTCGTGGAGGCGCTGAAAGGAAAAAGGAGAAACAGCAGCTGTTAGAAGATGGTGAAAAAAACAGGAAACTTCAATTTTTAGCCGATACTTAGCACAGAGATGGCAGTAGTACCACAGTGGGAGTGAGAATAATCTGGCACCAGACTTCTCTCTCAGCAGGCTTTAGTTTAGGGTGGCTGATGTGGCTGATGTGATGAGGCTGATGTGATGAGGCTCAGGTGTGACTGGAGCAGGAGTGGCTGGTGCAGGACAGGGAACTGCCCAAGGCTCTGGGGGGGTGTCAAGAAAATCTTCACAGGCAAACAGATCACCACACAAAGCATTTGAAATGAAAAAAAAATCATCCACAGAAAACAGTCATAATGGAAACATGACAAAAGCCATATGACTATCATTAACATTGGTGACAGGACTTTCCATTTTGATGACTTAGACACTTTCATTGACATGAATATTTGCTTTTTAGGAATGGAGTATTTATCTTGAAGTGATGGTTTTGCAGATAATCAACTAGGTTTTTTCAGTTTGTACTAATTGTTTTGAGGAATGCACTAACTGTGGTGCAAATGTTAATAGTAATGTGAGAAATGCAACAAAGTGAGGAAAAACTCTGAGTTTTAACATATCTTATTTGCACCTGCTCATTACATAACAGAAAATTACTAGGGTACAGCCGTGCTATTCTTGCTCCTATTCTTACACATCCTTCCCTCAACCAGATGCCATCGCTTTTGCTGCCTTTCCCCTTGCTTTGACATCAGCAATGGTTATTTTTAGCTCAGTCCAGGGGGAGCTGGAGANATTCCTGCACATAGCAGCACCACAGACACAACTTTGGTCTGGAACAGGGTGTTGAAGGTAAAAGTAACCCCAGTGCCAGCCATGCCGATAACAAGTGATATTACACCAAATGGAAAAACACAGCGGTACCAAGACTTTTCAGTACCACCTGTAGCCTGTGCAAGTCTCTCAAGTGTAGGCAGAGAATCTAGAGGTTGGTCTTGGTCTCTTTCAACAACTCCTTGGCCTTCTTCTCCTTCTGTGGAGCCATTCAAGCCCTGGCTCTGGTTCTCAGAGTCCTGGGGTAAGGTGTTTGTTTCGCTACTGTTGCCGCAGTCCAAGTCTGGATGAAGTACTGAGGCTGGTGGCTGACGGCCTGAGGAGCAGCCCATTTTAGAGGTACCTTTCTTCTATGACAACGTGGGGAAGGCTGCTTCTTGGCAGTGATCCTCTCAATTTGCAGTCAGTGATTATTACTTGTGCCTGTGTTGCTACACAAGGGATCTCCAAAACCTGCTTGTTGTGTTGTCACTGTTGTTGAGGTTGCTGCTATTGTTGCTCTCAACATTTGCTAGCATGTGCCTGCATTTAGAAAGATGAAGACAGGAAAAAAAAACAAGACAAAATGCTACATGTTATGTACAATAAAAATGTTAACTATATCAATAAATATAGAGAGATGGGTGACTGTACAAGCCTTTGAGAAAACAGAACACATCACATTATTAGCCTTTCTCACTCAAACACATGTACATGCACCAGATACATGCACATGCATCTGCAAAGAAAATACACTCACCCTCTATTTCAGTATTCCTCCATGAGGTAAATTGATCAAAGCAGGCATGTCTCCTGTACGGATTGTGGCTACAGCAGCAGCAGTGTGTATGTTGAGATGTCGACGTTTGGAGCGTTTATAATCACAGAGTGTAGGAGGAGGAGCTTGATCGAAGTGGTAGACAGGATGTGAGGCTCTGATTGGCTCCCTCAGCAGAATGATTTCAAAGAGGAGGAATGGGGGAGAAGCAGACTATTCAGAGGACTCATTCAGTGGAATTTTTTAATTATTTAGCAAGACCAGGAATTACAGAGGCCCCTGTTATAGTGCTGTTAAGGGTCTGTTATTAATTGCAGAGTTAAAATGACACTGTGTCAAGAAAAGCATAACAAATGACTGGCGATATTTTTCATTATAGTTTATGAATCATCATTAATATGCTGCTTGTTTAGAATGGGGTGCCGTTTGTAAAGTTGCTCACACTATAAATAAGATTTCTCCAAATTAAGCTCTAAAACATCACTTTGCATGCATTTTAGAGAAATATTTGTAAAATGTATTTGTCAAATATTATATATAAATATGGAATGTGTTATCTAAGTGTTAAATTTTATTTCTAAATGTTGAATGTTATTAAGTCAAGAATTTTAAATATTTAGCTTCAATTTCAAAGCATTTAGCTCAGATTTCTAAATATTAAGCTCTGATTCCTAAATATTTAGCTTCTTTGCAAATTTACACACCGACCCACTGAAGTACTGAGAAAAAGTCTGAGAAAGCATTCCAGCCAAGCTGTTTTGGCCGCAATTCAGAGTTTTTCAAGCACTACTTCTCCAATGTCAGCCACAGGATCTTCAACAGTGCCATCACAGCAGCAGCACAGCAAGTTACAGTGGCGAGGAAAAACTTCCCTTTAATGGGCAGAAACCTCGGACAGATCCAGATTCATGTTAGACAGACATCAGTATCCACTGTGCTGGGGTGGCAGGGGAAGAGAGAGAGAGAGAGAGAGAGAGAGAGAGAGAGAGAGAGAAGGAGAGAAGGAAAGAGAGAGATAGAGAAAGAGAGAGAGGGAGAGACAGAGAGAAAGACAAACAGAGAGACAAATGGATGGACAGACAGAGTGAGGGAAGGACGCACACAAACAGGAGAGACAGAGGAAACACAGACAAGGCTTTTCAGGGACAAGGCAAGCTGATAGCTCTTTAAGCCGGCAATCAGTGGAGGGGCTCTTGACATCCTTCTAGCTAAGAGAAATTAGGCGTCCAGCTTGTACCAAATATGAGTCAGTAATGTCCTTCTCGTTTTTGTTGAGCACACAGTCCTTTGGGTACAAAGTCATAAACAAAGTATAAGATAGTCAGCAAAGTCATCTGAGTGATAAATTTTATAACTTCATTCCAGAACTTTCGTATCTGTGGACAATCCCAGAGGCAATTAAATGAAGTTCCCTAAATAAATGTATTTATTTATTTATTGTCAACATTGCTTTTAACACCCGTCAGGAATATTTGAATTGGATTTATTTAATCTTTCCGGAGCAATGCAAATTCTCATAGCCCATTTATACTAAATCAGACTGAGATGGGTATTTTTTTTTTTTTTTTGCACTTTTGAGCACACATCCCGCCAGTCCCCCTCAGAGATGTCTTTTTGCAGGTCGTTTATCCATTTAGTTTTCTGATACTGGAGCCTGGAGCCTATCCCAGCTGTCATTGGGCGAGAGGCAGGGTACATCCTGTATTGGTCGCCAGTCGATCGCAGGGCTGACAGAGAGACAAACAACCATTCACACACACACTCACACCTACGGGCAATTTAGAATAATCAATTAACCTCACGTGGGCATGTTTTTGGACTGTGGGAGGAAGCCGGAGTACCCGGAGAGAACCCACGCATGCAAACAACCCGAACATGCAAACTCCACACAGAAAGGCCCACCATGCGCGAACAGGGAGTCGAACCGGCAACCTGTCCCCTATCTCCCCTGGAACACGGTTGAAAGTCTTCCAGAATGGGAATTGAAGCTCTTTCTTTTTATTTAGTTATTAATTTTTTAAGTTATTTTTTTGGCTTTTCATGCCTTTAATTGATAGAGGAGGACAGTGAATAGAGCAGGAAAGGAAGAGAAAGTAGGGAGTGGCATGCAGGAAACAGGCCACAGGCCGGACTCTAACCTGGGCCACCCGCTCGAGAGCGAACCTCATGGTGCATGACCTAATCCACTTGGCTTTCTACGCCCCAAAGCTCTTTTTGACAGGATACTCTGCCAGACGTTCCCAGCAGACCCTCACGACACATTTGGGTCTGCCAGGTCTGACCGGCATCCTCCCCCACCATTGGAGCCAACTCACCAACAGGTACTGATCAGTTGAAAAGTTTAGCCGCTCTCTCCACCCAAGTGTCCTACAGTGACTACAAATTGGATCATGGAACTGAACCTAGGGGGTCCTGGTGCCAAGTGCACATGTGGACACCCTTGTGCTTGAACATGGTGTTTGTTATGGAAAATCTGTGATGAGCATAGAAGTCCAACAGCAAAGCACCACTTGTATTCAGATCAGGGAGGTGTTCCTCCCAATCACACCCCGGAAGTTATTTATTGTTTTTTTGTGTGTGAAGAAAGTATGGGGTGGCCATAAAGTCTCCTCACAATTAAAAAAAAAATATTACTAAGGGCAGTTGATAAGATATCCTAACCAGATTTCTTTCATTGTAATCAGTGGTTGTCTAAGCTTTTTTGACCTCATTTAATACACCTCTATATGGGCACCATCAGTTGCATGAAGGACATAAAGGTGGTTGCTGTAGTTTAGCCTCATCAGTGGTGGCAATAGTATCAGAAATCTTTTGCTTTCCAAATATTTTGTGCCAGGTACAAATTGAAAGCCCATGATGGTGGATCTCTTTCATACTAAGTTTTGTGGTTTCACTGAGTCTGCACATTCAATTTAGTCTAAATGAACCATGAGACACGTTGTGCATTCTCTTAAAGAGTAGCCATTTGGGGGGTTATTTAACAGCACCAACAGGATACCTGAAACACACAATTCCAATGTGATTACAAACTTTGATAAACACTGATTACTTTAGAATAAATCTGGTTGAGATATCCTATCAAGTACCCTTTGTAAATATTTCTTTTTAAATTGTAAAGAGACTTCATGGACACCCTGTATTTTTGGGTGTTGCACGATATTTTGTTACTTTCTGTTATGTCTTTTGCTCTTTTTTTTATGGTGAAGTAAGTTGCACTGATTTCCATTGCTTTTGTTTAACTCTGTCTTCTTTTTATTCAGTTTATGTAGACAAGCTCCCTTTTTCATGTAGATATTTTTAAGACGGTGAGTTAAAAAAATGTTGTTATATTGCATGTTAATCATTGAATAATGTTAAACCAGACACATGAAGCATTAAAGTTTAACATGTGTGACCTCTGCTTATTTAGCAATTCATCTTTATTCATTCACAAGGAATTTGTATTCGCTCAGATGGCATTGCCAGAAACTTCATTTCACTGCTCTCAGTCTCTCATTTGGTTTATATTTTGTCACTCCAAGACCAGCAGCTTGCTGTCGTGTCACTTCCACTGCTTTGGTGGATGCATGCCAACTCACAGTCTGTTCAAACAAACAAATATGAGTCGCTCAGAGCTTGGCAAGAGGGGGGGCTAGTTGGAAGAACATCTTGTGCCTTGGCTCAAAAACCATTGTTAATTACTAACAACTGATACATAAAAATTGAGAAAAAATATTTTGCATTATGAATCTCTGATGATTGTCAAGACAGAAAAGCAAAACAAAGCAAAATTAATAAATTAAAATAAAATGAAATAATACTAAGGTGGAGAAATTGGCAGAAATAGTCCTGCAATTCAAATAGTCGACATGGAGATAGTAGACAACTGTTATAACTCAAATCATTTGAGAAGATATAAATGGGATGGGAGGTGGACTTGTGCTTACTCTCACTGGTCAGTGGATAGGGATGCCTTTTCAGGTGTTTGTTGAGCAAACATTTGATTAGCCAATCGTATAGCAGCAAATCAGGAAGAGGTGGTTGTTGTACTGTAGTGGTTGTTGATGCCAGACACTCTACTGAGAAACTGCCGGTCCACTTCACGCACAATGACCTCAAGGGTTCACAGAAAACAGTCTGAAATAGAGAAAGTATCCAATAAGTGACCATTTTTTGTGATCCCAAAGGTCAAAGGAGAATGGTCAGGCTGATGGACATTAAAGAAAAGCAACAGGACTTCAAATACTCACTTATTTCAACTAAAGATTGAAGAAGTCAAACTTGGAGTGCGCAACATGTCCAACCTGGAAGCAGGTAGGCTATAGCTGTAGAAGACCACACCAGGTGCCACTCAAGACAGTTAAAAATGGTAAACTGGAGCTACAATTCTACTACGGCATACAGATGATACTGAGGAGAATTTAACATGACCAACTTTGGACTGGCCCTACAAGTCGGTGAACCAAGATTTAGAATGGACTTGGACTTGTTTAAGAGGTTCAACAATTGTTCTGTGATAACTTATTTGCCTCATTAGGTCTTTCGAGATCAACATTTCCACCAAATGATGGCACTTGATGTTTGGGAAAGAGTTGAAATTATGTTTGTCTTCATCAAGGGACATTAAGTATTTTTTCTAAGTTAAAGGGAAACCTATACAATGGTAATTAAAATAATTCCTAAAATGTGAAAAATATTCAGCCCATTGTGCCCCAAGAAGTAATGTCAGGAATTTGTTAAAGTAACTCTTTTTGCTTAAGTACTAGAAAATGACTAAAACTATTGGATACAGTCATTACACCCGACATGAACATGTTTTTCACAGTCTCTTTAAATTTGTCAGTAAAGTGTTGAATCTATTTTTCGGGCTTGCTTGTTTCTTGTTGCATCTGTTTCCTCAATATAAGGTGGGGGAGGACCCCCATCTGTACTGCATAACTTCTCATCCTAGGTCTCCTGATTCTAAGACGTTTAACCATGAAAAAATGATGAAAAGAGGAGTCCAAATCAGCAGGAGAGTCCATTCAGCTTGAATCTAGGAAAATTTTTATTCTAGTCCAGCCACAATGAACAAAGCTACTGAGTTGAGTGGTTTGCAGCAAATTAAACATTCTGTACCAACTGATAAAACAAAACATGAACAACGACTAAAAAGAAATCTCTCGCATCTCCTAAAAACCTCTTCCAAAAATCCCAACAAAATCCTTCCCAAACCTCCTAACAAAAATCTAACCTAAAAGCCCTCATCCCTTCTCCCAACAAAACCTCTCTATCTCCTTAGAAACCCTGCCAAATCCAGTGGGCATCCCTTCTCCAGTGGTGATTGGCTGTTTATTTAGAGCAACAAAATATCATCTGAATAATGAGGAGGGTTAAAGATAATATCTGGTATTATATCTTACAATGGAGTGTCCATGAAGCCAGAGGAACATCAGCAAATTGACAGTGTGAACCTGGAATTTAGAGAATTACTCAGGATCTGTTAGGATTTCCAGAATGTGTTTAAGTTTAACTATTACAGAGCTGTTCCTTGCAATCTTCAGTGTCCAGAAAGCTGTTGGTCAGCTCATGTCCAGTTGGTGCAGGCTTCAATAGCATGGAGACACAGAGAGCTTGTCTCCAGTTTCCAGGCAGGTTTAAGGTGACCTGCAATGACCTGCAATGTAACCTATAGGCAATGTAAAAACTTCAGTCTCTTAAAGATGTGCAAAACAACAGGTTTTTTTATGGCCCTCATCACTCCAGGAGACAGCAGGCTGAAGTACGTGACAGCTGGCATCTTTATGTAAGGATATTTGAGAATTGCCTGTAGTAGGGGTAAACTGCTTATTTTTACCAAAAAATCTACAACAAAAGAGAGTGAACAAGTTTTTTAAAGATCCCAGGTGGCAGTAACCTAAAAGCTATATTTATTTTAGTATTGAATGGATTGCAAATAGCTTAAAGCTGCTTCTTGTATTTAAAAAAAATGATACAGAAATATTGACCCCTCTGACCCCTTAATGCCAATTTTTGGCAAATTTGCATCATGCCACTTTGACATAGACAGAAGCCAAGCTATTGTATGCATTCCCCCAAAGCCAGTTTGTACACTCAACACATACCTAGAAATATACCAAGGACAGGCTAGAGTGGGACCTACATCCACTTAATGAAGGCACACAGTTAATAGCAAAATGAATAAATGGATGTTGCAAATTTGGAGAAATTGTTGAAAATTATGTAAGTCGTGTATTATATTATTTTATATAGGTCATTCTGCAGAAATAGGCCAAACTCAGGGTTGGAATTTGCTTGAAAACTACCAAAACTATCATGTCACAAAGTGGCTACCAAACAGTCTGAACATGTGTACAGAAATAGAATACACAGCATTAAGCATTAACATAGAAAGTGCTCCTTTCATTGCAGAAATTACATTTTGGTAGTGACACTCCTCAAAACCACACACCAATTTTCAGACTTCAGAAGGCAAGTACTCAATAACGTTTTAAAATAACTTGTCATCATGCAGCCATGGATGATCAGGAAGGTTGTGTCTCTTCTTGGTGAAATTTCTTGGGATGTTGATAAAACAAGGCCCTGCCCTACAGACTAATACTTATCATGTTTCGGTGGTGACATGAAAACATGGGACAGGAATTTTTACATGAAGGCTTTTAATTAAAAACAAACAACAAAAAACATCTACTTAATAAACCTGGATCTTTCAACTTCACTTTGAACCTTTAAAAGACCTTTAAAATAAAGTGTTTATGGAATGGGAAAAATTCATTCAAATTTTCAAATTTTGCTGTTGTGTGCTGGGGAAGCAGACTGAGAGTCACGGATGCCAACAGACTCAACAAACTCATCTGCAAGGCCAGTGACATTGTTGGGGTGGAGCTTGACTCTCTGACAGTGGTGACTGAGAGGAGGATGCTGTTGATGCTGCGCAACGTCTTAGACAATGGCCCAATTCCAATTCCTTTCTTAACCCTCAATCTTAACCCTCAAGCTCAACCCTCAATCTTAGTAGCCCTCAAAACCAAGTGTTAAGGGCTATCTTGTGAATTAGAAATGGGACACCCCTTAAATGCAAATGAAATTGTTGTGGACTGTCTGTCAGTTATTCCTTCGGTTAGCGTGATCAAAAAAATATCTGTATAAATAACACAACCACGGACATATTCAGCTGTCACAGCATACCATAGTTTATTGAAAGGTAAACACCAGCTATAACTATCGTTACATAACTCTGCGGCTACAGGAGATGACATTATCCCGGTCATCTTATACCATTATCAGCACAAGCATGTTATATAGGCTGTTATCTTGATAAAACAATTACATTACCACGGAGAAAAATGACCAATTGTAACGTTAACTAACTTTAACGATAGCAACATGGCTTGTCCGCACCGGACGCTATTGACAAAAGATCGTAAAATAAAAATAAATGTTCTGCAACAACGAGGTAAATAATCCATAAAATGGGTCTAAACTAAGATAATACAATGGTTTTCGTAATATTTGTATCTCCATTAACAAAGAAAATACTATATTTGTAGCTCGCCTTCTCTGCCGCTTTGGACGCCATGTTTATTTACCGACAATACGCAATGCATTCTGGATGTCCCTTAATCCCAAGGGCGGTGTCGGAAAATCTCAATATTGAGGGAGATACAGCCCTCAGTCTTGCCCCTCAACCTCAACTTTCTGAGAATCGGGACAGCACTTACACTTCGCGGGAGTGCGCATTTTGAGATTGAGGGTTAAGACAGGAATTGGAATTCACCCAATTTCTGACATCCACTCCACACTGAACTGGTCAGACACAAGAGCACAGTCAGTGCAAGACTGATTCCCCCTCAATGCTCCACTGAGCGGCTCAGGAGGTCATTTCTGCCAGTGGTCATCTGTCTTTATAACTCATCCCTTTAAGATCTCAAACTTGACTATTAACACGGTCACATTCTTTTAATTTATATGTTATTCAACCGGGACTTGTCACAAAGTGCAATAACTGCAATATTTGGTTCACTTACTGTAATTTTATTGGTACTCACTCCAATTTCATAGCTTATTTCTTGCTTATTGTACGAATTGCACACATTTTAGTACTATGTTCTAGTTGCACACTTATGCAATATTTTATTCTATTTTTCTATTCCATATTTATTATATCGTATCTTATTGCTCATTCTATTTTAGTTAACACTTAATTTTTTGTTGCATACCTTATTTTCCTTATCATCCCTAATTATTCCTTTCTACTCTTGTACTGTGACGATCATCTGGCAACACTTAATTTCCCCAACAGGATGAATAAAGTATTTCTGATTCTGATTTTGAAACCTTATTTTCACGAATTGAAATTTTGATGTTAGAGGCTGGGGCAGCCACCTTGTGATAAATAGTTACATATGAAAGATGATTTTAATACAGTCAGTTTCATGGAATCTCAATTAATGTCTTGTTAAAAAATAGATCAATAAATAACAAAATAGATAACATGATATCTGTAAGTATGAAAGGTCTGAACACTTAATTGTTTTAAGAATGTGTTTATAATTGCAGCAATTTGACCTACTTCTGCAGAACGACCCATATATGTTATACTATCATTTTAAATGTCCTATTATGTGTTGTATAATTTTAATGTACAGGCTAAATCATAGCCAAATTAACAGTCCCTTCTTAATTTTAGCATCAGCTTGAGAGAAAAGCACTCTTATTTAATTTGTTATCTGATGGTAAATAAATTCATGCATCAAGTCAGGTCTTGCTCAATACTTTGGCAGCAACTATGGCCTCAAATCTTTTTCAATATGATGCCAAAAGTTTGGCAAACAGCCCCAGAGCATGATGCTGCCGCCACAATGCTTCACTGTAGGGACGGTGTGACCTGGTGATGAGCGTTGCTAAGTTTGCTCCAACATGACACCTGGCAAAGAGATCAATCTTTGTCTCATCAGAGTAAATAATTTTTGATCTCAAGGTCTGAGAGTCCTTCAGGGGCCTTTTGGCAAATTCCAGGTAGGCTGTCACATGCATTTTAGTTGCTTCAGAAGTAATTACAGAATTACAGCAATTTTAACATATGTGGTTGAATGTTCCATAGAGAGAGAGAGAAAGAGAAGGAGAGAGGGAGAAAGACAGGGAGAGAGATGTATTGTATTTGTACAGGGCTGTGACATTGCTCATGAAATCCCTCTTCCTGTCACATTCATGCATTGGTAGCAGAGGCTGGCATCCACCCAGAAAACATCTTGAGTGGGATCTCCTTGTCATGCAAGTAACTTTGGAAGCCATCAGGACCATAGAGGTTTGATTTTTTTTTATCTTCAGAGAATAAAACTTTTAATGTTCTATATAAGGTGCTTAAAATCTGACCAAACTGAAAAACCCCCGGATACTTTGGGGTTTCATGAAGTCCCCCCAGACATGGATTTTTGAACAGGTGTGCACTTATGCTGCCATATTATAAAGTTCATCACTCACCAACTCCTGGGTTGACAGTGATAAACCTGCATGCTTGCCTCTAACTTTGCTCCCCTGTGAGTAGAGTTACACATGACAAGGGAAAAAACTTTCCTAGTTCCTTAAATATAGAGATATTGAATTGCTTTAACAACTATTGTATGTCAAAATGATAATTTACCCATCTAAACGCAACTTTAACATTAAGTCAATGATGTGTTTTATTTTTATCATTAATGAGCACAGACACAGCTATCTTTATTTAGGGCCCCAACATTTGCTTCTTATTAAAACTGCATGAACCCACCATGAGCGATACAAGTGGATTCCTCCCTTGTGTCCTAGATTGTGGGCTATCTGACTGGCAGACCAGAGTTTGTGCCCCTGCAGCGCTGTCATGATGAGGTTGAGTATCGGGACAACAACTGTGGACAACTTTGTCACATGGTGTGAGCAGAGCCATCTCCAGCTCAATGTGGCAAAGACCAAGGAACTGATTGTGGACCTGAGGAGGACTAAGTGGCCCAGTGCCCTGAATATGCCTCTGGTGTTTGGGGTTCCAGGGGAACTCTAACTCTATATAGTTCATAAATTTATATCAGTCTTGGCAATGAGTGGAGACATGGGATGGGATCCTCCAAACATCAGTCACAAATGTGAAATGCTGCTGCTCTGGAAAAGACTGGTTAGGATGCCTGATCAGAGACTCACAAAAAAAGATTTTTAATTGGGATGTTTCAGCTCCTCATTGTCATCCCTGGTTCAACAACAATTTGAAATTCATCTTCAAAACTAAGTAACTAACTTTCAGAAAAGTGACTTTTGCCACAGTCATTTACATCTGCAAAGCCTGGGAAAGATGGCAGACTGTTAAATGTTCTTCTGAGCAGAGAAAATTAAGGCAAATTTGTAACTGTTTTGAATATTGTTGTGAATTACTGCAATGTAATCTCTGGTGTCCCTTTTTCCCATAATGCGACTCTCCATGTCGTAAATTCTGTGGTTACTATTGGTCAGGCAGGCTGAACCTTGAATAATAAGGGGCGTGTTATTTAAATGACGATTGTTTTCAGCCGCCAGATTTATCAACACCTGATTGGGTGTACACTGAGATTGGAGCTGGTATGCCTCTCTCATAAATCACACATGAACATTGTCGTAAGCTTGTTTCTACACCCAAGTCTGCCCCGATTTCCACGCAAGATTGATAAATGAGGGCCACTGTGTGTAAGTGGGTTCACCTTGGACTGTTTTATTCAAGCAACAAGAACATGTTCAAAACAATAAAAAGGGCAATAATTACCTTTGTGTAACACCTATACTTTATGTCAGTACTTGTGCAATATTTAATAACTGTCATGTATATACCACACATTTTAAGTAGATTAATATTTCACATTATATTATATTATATTATATATTTCGCTTATTTTTCAATTTTTTTTACGAGACATTTATATTTATATTTGTACTTTCCTTTATTTTTAACACTTTCTTTCAATGGGTGTAGCTGTATTTAAAAAAGAAATTTCCCCCAGGAGATCAATGAAGTATTTCTGATTCTGATGAGGACCATTTATCGTGTATCACTTTGAGTAAAATGCCTTTAGAAAATAATTTGCCCTATAATTTTAGACTGCAGACTCCAGGTTATCTATCCATAATCAGGGAGGGTGTCAGTGTACACTGAGGAAAAGGTGTACTCTTATTTTGTGAGTGTTTACAGGTTACATCAATGTTATCCATTATACACTCCTCCTCCTATATACATCCCATGCTGCCCCGAGGCTGTGGAACGCTCTCCCTGACCATCTGAGGGCCCCACAGACTACAGAAGATTTCAAAAGAAATCTTAAAACTTATCTTTTCAAAAAAGCATTTGGCTAGTTGGCAGTACTGGGCTCTCCATTACTACCCTAGAAATTATTCTTAAAAGGGTTTTTAGTGTGTTTTTTAATTGCTTTTAATTGTGTCTTACTCTGTAGCACTTTGAGATTGGCTAAATGTAAAGTGCAATGCAAATAAAATGTATTATTATTATTATTACACTGCCTCACTGAGAAGGGAGATTTTCAATAATACAGGCTTGATTTATTGAGAATTTGCTGGCACTTTAAGGAAAAAACATCTTGAGACTTGGCTGGACTGTTTGGAATTGCAAATGCTGCTTATTTGAATAACGCAACCCTTGGTAAATAAACCACATTGTGTGCTTTCAAGAACAAAACTACAGTTGTAATTTAGTCAGTACTTAGAAAACAGAAACTAAACATAGAAGCGGTGGTTGGAGTGTGGCCAATCCACAATGAAAGAGTAATGCGTATGCGTGAGGGAGAGTGAGAACAGCATTTCCACTTTTTGATTTTGATGAACACCATGCATAGATCGTGTCATTTGTCATTGTGATGTGAACTGATTTAATAGTCTGAATCTTATGATTGCAGATGTCTGCCATGCTGACTGTCTCATCAGGTTCATGACTCCTGAGTCTTCAGGCCTCTTGAATCTCCCAGAGCCTGTCACATGATGAGCCAAACAACCTCTGTTAATAACCACTTTAACATCAGGGCTGTGTCATATATGCCACTCTTTCCTGAAGTTGTGATGATGACATTTTGCATTGACAGGTGAATTTTCTGGTGTGTTGCTGGAGAACAGAGGGGTTTACCTGCCAGTCATTTCTCCGACACCCTTCACAGACCCCAGAAATCACAGCAGACCTACAATCAGGCCAGGACAAGAGCAGAGACTGAAATGACCTTTGACCTCCTGGAGGCATGCTTTCACTGTCTTCAAAACTTAGGGGTCAGCCCTGTGAGGGCATATGACATCACTGTGACATCACTGTGGCCTGTGCTGTCCTACACTATGTGGTCAACCTGAGGAGGGAGAGGGCCCCCAGAGCACCATAACACACGGACTGAGACACTCTTGTCTCCCCCGTGATGACCACATGTGGTTGACTGGTCAGTATGTATTAGATTATTTTATTTACCATGCATCTTTTGAGTTTAAGACAGAAATGTTGTGCAGCAGCAGTGACATGCTGTGAATTTCAATTCAATATAACCGTCATCCCCAGGGGAACTTGTTTTTTTTTTTGTAATCCACTTTAAATTGATTTAGCCTCTTATCATGTTTGTGTTGTACATTGTGTGCAATCAGAGAGGCTACAGCATCATCAATTTGTCTGTTCATTTGAGTGTGCATTATCCTGAATTTATTTCAATGTGAAGATGTGTGGGTGTATTTTATATGGACCTTTGAATATGTAATTATCTTTATGTTCTGTAATATGCTTCAAATTTATGCTTCCTGCCTTGCAGAGTCACTTTGTGAGTTTAGTTTTGAAAAGAGATTGTGGTTCTTCTTTGATTCATCCTTATTCAATAAAGGAACATCATGTTACACTTTGATGAGACACGCTTCTGGGGTCCGTTTCACAAAGCAGGTTTAGTGAAAACTCTGAGTCTATTGACCCTGCAATGAGGGAAACTGAATTTTCCGTTTCACAAATCGAGGTAACTCAAACAGAGAAAGAGGGATAGCTCAAGTCTGTTTCACAGAGAGAGGTAACTTCATTTCTCGGTCAGTTACCGTTGTAACAGACGCTGTCAGCGGGCGAGTTTTGGCGTAACACGGCTCTGCCGTCTGTTGTTTAAGAAACATACAAGTCGACTTTTGTCACAAACATATGTCCTTTTGATAATGAACTTGTTGATGAAGGTGCAGCATTGTTAATATTAATATTCTTAATATTTTTCGGGAGATTGTATTCAGAGCACGCATGGATGTTCTGACATTTCCCGACAATTCTCTTTTTAAACGTTTCCGTTTCAGATCACAGTCCATCATTTACAGACACAATAATCCGTCTTTACATTTGCAACATTACCAGCTGTAGTCTCTCACATCCCAGCACATTGTATTGTGCTCCAATTATTTTTGTAAATGGCAGTGTGGTGATCTGTGCTGTGGAGTGTTTCCTGACCCCCCCCCTGCAGAGCCTTGGGCGGTTCCAGCCACTCCTGCACCAGCCACTCCCGCACCAGCCACTCCTGCACTCACACCTGCGCCTAATCACCCTCATCAGCCACTGCACAAAAGCCTGCTGAGAGAAGAGTCTGGTGCCAGATTATTCCCACTTCCACTGTGGTACATCGGGCTTCTCTAGTGTTAAGTATATGCCTAGATTGTTATCTCTTGTGATTTGTTGTTTTCTTAATACTGCTCTCTCTCCTTGCTTTCCAGTGTCTCCACTTGATCTCCTGCACTACTGCCCAGACTCAGCCACG